>JAIPRK010000984.1:82009-107069 GCA_025469195.1 Chaitophorus viminalis
TTGAAATTTTAATTAATTAAAAATATTATTAGTGTTACTATAGTAATGCGGTCTGTATAGTGAATACTTCCGAATTAACCAAAATAAGAAATAATAAAAAAAATAAGGTACCTAAGCGTTTTGACCTATATGCCGGGTGACGGCCCAATATTTCCAAATAAATATAAATTTCGGAATACAAATAGGCCACGCGCCGGCCAATAAAGTGCTCTTAATAATAATAATTATAATACAATAATAAATAATTTAATATAAACCGTAATCGGTACGTCGCATGTGTGCTGGTTACCAGTGACGGTGACCGGGTGACGGTAAAAAAATACTAACACGTAAGCCTCGGTAATCGGTACAAAACACGTATTGGAGTATTGGAAACAAAAAAACAGTCCCGCAGTATACGCATGCTCAAAAAGGTATCGGAATGTGACTGATAATAAAAATAAAATTACATTCTTGTTTTAGTTTCATTTTAGACGAATATCTGAAATTATTTGGTGTCTAAGTGTTTAGTTATTAATTTTTTTTTAAGTTTTACTTTATAATGACCCAAATCATAAGTTCAAATAGAAGAGGACGTCTTTTACATGTAGATTTACCTATATCACAAACATTCAGAAAACAAAGGTCGATTATATTGGAAATGTAGAATGCATGTTGAATAAACACTGTTCGTGCCAACACGAGTTATTCTGTCCAAAATCTATTAATTCCTTAAGGACCACACACATATCAATATTCTCAACATAACCATAAACTAAACTTTAAAGTTCAAGCTTTCAAAATTATAGAAGGTATAATTGGTATAAAGAAAAAATCAGCGATCATCCAAAGGCACCTACTGCAGAGGTAGATACGAATTATAAATCAGATGTTTATCACGTGATGTCTCGTCTACACGAGACATCGACTACATAGGACTACCTACTACACGAGACGTGCAGTAGGTACCTACATTGATTATGATATTATTTTTAAATTGTTTTAAATATTAAATAAATTAACATTTCTGCTTTGCATCGATATAATCTTGAAATAAAAGACAAAAAAATATAACTGAGTAAAACATATTCATCACTTATCATGTGGCTCATTATTTAGAATTAAATAATCGGAATACCATGCTAATTATAATATTATTATTATAATAACCCGAACAGTATCGATAAAAGATTAAAACTCTACAGTAGTTTTACGGACGTATATAAATGTAGGTCTTCAATGAACATTCACAAGGGGGGACTCACATTAAAAGTAAAACTGAAAGGGGACCCCATCATAGGCGTAACTTGGAAGGGTAATTTTAACGATAAAGAATTAAATCAAAACTGAGCATTTAAAACGTTGAACACAGTTAATTGTATAACCGATGAAATACCAAATAATAATAATCATATACATAATATCACAGTGTGGTACATGTAGATCGCAAGTTAAAGACTATAATATGTATAATTTTATATTATTTTATCGTATTATATTTTATAGACTATAGTACTATACTTACTACTACAACCATTATTTAATAATTCATCTGTTATATCTATATGTATATATATAAATATATAAATAAGTGTACATTTTGGATAAATTTTATAACTCAAGATCCACAAACTGGATTTCGATAAAAATTTCAGAGCATATAAGGATTGACATATAGATGGTTTCTGTAAAGTTTGTACGCTGTGCGATAAGTAGTTTTGGAGTGCCATAACTCCAAAACTACTTACAAGAGGCCATACTCTTGAGTGCACGCCTGGCGACATGGCCAAAAACAACAACAAAATGTATGAAAAATGAAAACAGCGTACAAACTTCACAGAAACCATTTACATATCAATTTTAATATGCTCTGAAATTTTCCTGCCCTTTTCTCACTTTGATGAATAACAATTTATGATGCCGAGGAGAAGACAACCTGACATAGATCGTCGCAGTCAATCAAATGTGCGAATAGCTACCTCACGTGCTAACCGCAAGAATGACCAGAGATAGACAGATCAAGAAAATAGTCGTATTACTATATTAGAATTGCGTTTTTTGCGTTTCTTGCGAGTTTGGTACAAATCAGTGAAAAAGTCTCAATCCATGAATTACAAATATTAATATTAATCAACATTTAGTTTACATAAAACAATAAAAATGATTATTAAAATATTTTAACCGTTATTCCGGGTGATAGGACATAAAAAGTATTGCTTCCACACGAATTTAAACCCAAAATGGGTTGAACATTCACAATCATTTCCCCGGGCAACGCCGGGTAACTCAGCTTGTTCTGTATAAATATTGTTAACATTATGAGAATAACAACCAGATCGACTGTGGTATCATACTGGTTTGTGGCAGCGGAGGTCAATATATTTTATTTCAGATGCTCTCCATAAATATTATATATATATCATATCTATAAATTCTTTTTTAATAACTTTTGTAATAAATTTTGGTATGATTAATTATTATTAAAATAAAATCATAATTCATGTACACAGTATTATTTCGCTGATAGCAAATAAAAATTGTGTCAATATAAAAAAAAAAAATTGACAACAAATACTTAAGTAATTATAGAGCCCCGGATTTACTTTGTCATCAGGGCCCAAAGATCCTAGTTGTGCCACAATAGTAGGTGTGAGGGTGTGACGTGGTCATAGACATCGATAAAAAGACTAATACGAAGTTATATGCCAGAACAAAAAGTAATAAGAATATCATAATAACATATTATTAAATTCGTGGAATAGGAACAATAATTGGAAACTAATATTAATATATAGTAAACGCTGCTTATAAGACGGATATAAGGTTCAATCGCTTATTTGACTCAAAAACGGTCTGGACGTATCCAAATCCATTAAAAAAAAAAAAGATTCAACACTTTGGTTATAAGCCTCAAATTTCATAAAATAAATTGTAGAAAATAATCTTTTTTGGTTATAATTTAGAAATGAATTGGTGTAGAAAAATTAAATAATATTCGTGTTAGTTATTTCCAGTTTCTGTTGATACCTTATAAAGGTATAAAGTTATAACTTATAAGAAATTTTATCACAGACAAAAGTTCACATTTATCGCAACGATTATCGTTATATTACACATAATATTTACTATACCTGTACAAGTAAAATATGTATGAAATAAAATAAAATTAATAAATAATTAAAAAATTGTTTCCACTTCGCCTATAAGATTCATTCGGTTATAAGACTCACTTTATGCTGGTCCCAAAGTGAGTCTTATAGGCGGCGTCTACTGTATATTAATATATCATCGACCCACGCATATGCGATAAGAATAAATTATAAAAAAAAACTATGGGATAAGACCACAGCACACACACACACACACACACATATACACACACACACATATATATATATATATGTGTGTGTGTATGTATGTATATGTATATATGTATATATGTATATGGTATATGTAATATGTCGGCGCCATTCAACCAGACAGGCGTTATCTTTATATATTATTATATAAAAGTATTACATATATAGTAACCATACCCTGTCATTAAAAAATTACTGATTCTAGAAAAACATGAGAAATTTTATCCCACGGGTTTGGGGTATACAAGGAGGTCCCGAACAGACCCAATTCAGATGTGTTTCTGTCCGTTTAATAGTAAGCACCTTTACGTCAGTTAGGCCAACAATTTAATTCATTGGACTTAGAATATTTTTGTAATGCACTATAAATTAAATATTTTGGACTTAGAATAATTTTATAATAAATTGTGACAATTCATATTGAGTATATTATTTTTATCTACCTTATTCCAACATTATAACACGACTACACACTTGAGTCGGTTGTACACAACCGTAAATATTATAATTAAGTTGTTATCAAATACCAGCGATAACTAATGTTAAACAAAAAATAAATTATAATTATTATACTTATGCACACATGATTTCGGCGATTTAATACTCCCATGTCAAAACTGATACAACCGTACAACAATAATATATTATAAAATATAACATCTTCTTAAATTTACGATGTTGGTTAAAATCTATTAGTTTTCCGATTTTATAAGTTATACTATTATATGATGCAATGTGAAAAATTTAAAAATATAGTTGTTAGTTTGTTACTTAAAAGATTTTTTGATTTTTATTTTATAAGAATCATAAAATATGATTAGAGGTTTAATTGTCTATACCATTTTATTCCATTTAAATAAAAGCATCATAGACATAATACTTAATTATTATTCGAGACTTTTAAACTCGAATTATGTTTACAATAATTCCGTTTTAATTGTATAAATATCATGAAAACAATTATCTAATTTTAAATGTCAAAGACTATCGTTAGTAAATAATATTAAAAGGACTATGTAACTTGATATAAATTGTATTACACAAATAATAAATTGTCAAGAACTATGATAATCATTTTCTGTAAAACAATTATGTCAATTTACGTAGATTGAAACTTTCAACCTTCGACCTCCGATTACACTAGAGATTCGTATAAAAAGTAATCTACATTAATTGATGATTATTATTATTACTTCTAATATTTCAACCTAACTCCGTTTGTAGTGTTATCAATTTGGATGTGAAACAGTGTAGTTAAGTTCCATTAACCACTATATAAAAAACTCCATCAATTCTATCCTACGGCCAAGGTCGTAATTCGTAGCGCATAGAATGGGTTTTTCGGGTGGATTTCTAGGAAAAGTCGGCAACTTATTACTAAAACGAAATGTTAATCTTGTGGCAAATTTTTATTAATTTATTCAACGACTTTCCTTTATCCGTGATTAACGTAAAAAAAAAACTAACACGGCTAATTTATTTAAGAACTGCAGTTGAATGTGAATTGATTATCAAACGTTATAACACGTTCCCCGTCATAATTTTGAACTAATTGGAATGTTGCACCTTTATATAATGTGATATATTAATTGATACGGTTTATCATAATATGTATAAGTATTATTTGTTACGATTTATAGCATGTTCGTTAGACGGAGGATATGTGATATTTGGAGTGTGAACGTATTATAGCCATGAAATTGTAATGTTTATGGGGTAAAGTGCATTGGTAAAAAACAGGTTATATAATCATGGAAATGAATAGAACGAGAGACGGCAAAATGGAAAAAAAAAATGTACATAGATATAGTTGTAAATTAATTATTCATGCGGTAAGTAGCGGTTGGTGTGTTGATGATAAGTTCGATTGTTTGGTAGGAATATAATATTCGACTGGTCAAACAAATCCCAATTGGTCAACTGGCAGTAGCAGACCTAGGATTTTTTTTTTGGGAAGAGGGCTTAAAATTAACTATCAAAGGGGGGGGGGGTTCCTCGGCCCCACTCCTTTGAATCCGATACTATCAACTGGAACACGCGAACCATTTCGAGATATCGCTGCATGTAGCTGATGTGCAGCAATATAATAGCATACATAATGTATAGCATAGTGGTTGTCAACCTTTTTGGGTCCACGGCTCTCTTTGATTTTAAAAATAAAAAATACGGTTTAATACAATAAAAACTGCGTGTGTGTTACCAGTACACGCGCGGAAAGTTAAACTTCTTTTGAATGGTACACGTGAGTAAGTGAAAAAGAAAGAAAGGCATGGATAGACTGGGGTAATAAGAATAATAAAGAAAGAAAAGCAACAATGTAAATTATATTTTTTATATATTTCAGATTCTGAACGGAGTGATGGAATCTATTGGTTTTACAATGATGTGTGTTGTTTTTAGATTCTGAACGAAGTGATGGAATCTATTGATTTTACAATGATGTGTGTTTTTTTTTTTTTTTTTTTGTGTCTGAGGACACGATTTTTGGTAGTAAAAATGCTTCGATTTTCTTAAACAGCAACTTTTCTGAAAGGAAAGTGAATTTAGATGGTACTAGGACAACTC
This sequence comes from Chaitophorus viminalis, assembly GCA_025469195.1. Taxonomy (NCBI): domain Eukaryota; kingdom Metazoa; phylum Arthropoda; class Insecta; order Hemiptera; family Aphididae; genus Chaitophorus; species Chaitophorus viminalis. Next base: position 87,913 of record JAIPRK010000984.1, read on the forward strand.
AAAAATCCAACTTTTTCAATACTTTTTTAAAAAATCGAAAAAAACGATACAAAATTTACGAAAAAACGGGAAATTTTACGCAAAATCACGTTTTTACAAACTACATTTTTTTAAAATGCTCTAACTCAAAATCGAAAAACCGCAACAACTTGAAATTTTTACCAAATCTTTATATTGGTGTTCTCTATACATAGATAAGTTTTCAAAGTATTTTGACATATTTTCACTTATTTATAGACAATTTAAATTTTCGATTTTTGTAAATTTTTTTTTTTAAACACCTATAAAATTTAATTGGCTGGCCAAAAACTCTCGAAAATTTAATACAATGTTTATAATAAGCTTAACTTGTCTCCAATAAAAAATAACGGTGATCGTTTCACTCAAATTTTTTTATAACCTCATATAGCTCAAATTTGTATAAAATGTGTCAAAATCACTTTAATTTGCAAGTTATTTTGTAGATAAAAATTCATAAAATTTTTTCTGTTTATACTTAAGATTCAAAATTTTAACACTCGGTTATCCATAAGCTTACCTTCGAAAATATATAAAAAAAATTCTATCAGACTTAAGAGGAAAAATTTTATGACTGTTTTAAATTTAAATTTTTACGAAATTGCATTATAATTCAATTTAAATATAAAATACTATATTATTTTACACACATTTTAGATAAACATATTAACTCCGTTCAGAATCGTTATTCGTATACAATAATATCTATCATTGCATTCAAATTTAACAAATCCATTGTAATAATGACCTATCCTATAAACGAGGTACACTCCACCCCCAACTGTACAGCAAATCGAGGCCCACCCGTTCTTTTTTTTCTATGCTAATGATTGATTATTATTTTGCTCAATCGGTATAATAGTTATGATTGGCATATGATGACTGAAATACGAAACGTACATTTGCGACTGAGCATTATCCATATATCGCGTAAAAATTGCATTGATTGTTGGGCCTGAGTTAGTAGTCGAAAATTCGGGACCAATAATATAATTTATAATACGTTATAATATGTTGTTTATTTTTGGACAGTCAAATAAATTTTATAGATATTTCAAAAAAAAAATTTACAAAAATCGAAAATTTAAATTGTCTATAAATAAGTCAAAATATGTCAAAATACTTTGAAAACTTAACCATGTTTATAAAAAGCCAATATAAAGATTTGGTGAAAATTTCAAGTGTTCGCAATTTTTCGTTTTTTAGTTAGAATATTTTAAAAAAATGTGTTTTGTCAAAACGTAGTTTTGCGTAAAATTTCCCTTTTTTTCGTAATTTTTTTTATCGTTTTTTTCGACGCTTTGAAAAAGTTTTAAAAAATTGCTATTTCGACTTGCCCAAGTACCATATACATTCACTTTCCTTTCAGAAAAGTTGCTGTTTAAGAAAATCAAAGCATTTTTACTACCAAAAATCGTGTCCTCAGACATAAAAAAAAATATATTATTATCATCGTCGTCGTCGAAACCGCATCGGCTGTCACCGACCAACATTATATTTATAATACGTAATATTATTATTATGTTATATTATGTACATGACGTACTGATACAACTACTGACACAATCCATAGCCGTTTACAAAATACAGCTACGACAATCCGCGGTTGCGCACAACGACATGTCCGTGTTCGCGTTCGTACGGGCGGCCGTTCGTTTAGTCGCCCGTTTGCTGTTTTTTTTTCCTCACTACCCTGCGTAAAGAAGTATAATTTCAATAATAATTGTAATATTTAATTGGATGGCTGTGCTCGTTTTTGTTGCATAATATTATCGAATCATGCCGTCAATTTTGAAAGTGTGATATGACGTGCGCACTACGTGTATTATTATTTATAATAGGTATATACACTCGTCGTATACCTATATTGTAATCGTTTAGCATAATTGATATTTTAATATTACTATGTTGGCTTATACCAAATATCATATAATATTAGTATTACTCTACGTAGTTCATGTTATACACCAAAGATGGCCAACCCGCGGCCCGCCTTGGAGAGTTTTGCGGCCCGCGACATTTATCAAATATTTACAAAAAAAAATTATTTTTGCGCCGATAGAATATTCTATCGTTTCTATTTTTTTTTTTTTTGTTTTTTGTATTAAATACTTTTATTATTAATTTCATATATATTTTAATTTTTTATAAATACTTCTATAATTTTATATGTGGCCTAATTTTGAATAAAAAATTATAAAAATATGTGATTATATTAATATTTTGGCTGATAACTCTTTTTTGGCAACCCTATATGTGGACCGCAAGATCATTTGGGTTGGCCATCCCTGTTATACACTATAATATTATGTCGTAACGTTATCATCTGTACACGATATTGATTTCACGCCCACGGGCCACGGCGGCGGTCCGTCGTCCGCCGCCAGCAGTGCATCACAACCCATGTCCGCGTGCTCCTGCAGCTGCGCTTACCTTGGATTCGTTTCCGATGTTGCGCGTTGTCTGTACCTCGATAACGGTTCGCCGGTCGTACGAACGCCGCCGCCGCACGATGAACGATCCGAAGCTCGGGATCAGTCCGGTTGTATTATGCAAACGTACAACGGTATTATAATAGCGCACGATTTTGGTCGCGCACGTTACCGGCACCGCGGTTCTGGTTCGCGTTCCTGCAATACAGTATTGCGTACAACCGGCTATGACGTTGGTCCGCTCGCAAATGTCACAGTTGCGGGGCACACCCAACGACTATGGAAGTATGGCAGACTGACCGGACGGGCTACGGAATCGCTGCGGTTTCGCTTCCCCGCCGACTGCGTTCTTTCCGTCGCGTTTTTAATTCATCTTTTAATCGCCGCGTGTATAATAATTGCTTCGTTGATATGTTTTTTTTTTTTTTTTTACACATTATTATCATAATCACTACAATAACGGCCAGTTAGTCAGCGCATACATTATTATTATTATTATTATTATTATTATTATTAGGACGTGATTATAATAGTTGTATTTTCATGTTGTTCGCGTCGATCATTATTGTTATTAAAATTCGGTAAACAGCCGATAGCGATAATAACATATACTACGCCGTATACGTTGGTGATGTGCAATAATAATAATTTATACGGTCGCCGCACGTTCGTCAACATCTGAACACATAAATGTCAGTGTTCAAATATTCGAATCAGATTTCATAGCAAAACACGGCATTCGTAATTATTATTACATTATACTCGACCGTTTGAAATGGAGAGGAAAAATCATCAAAAACAATCGACGAACAAACAAATTGGGATAGGTACAAAAAAAAAAAAAAAACAGAACCAATAGTCCAGACGATAATGTATATGTACAGACGTCTAGTAATTATATAAAATTATAGTTAAACCGTGATAAAACGTTATTAGTTTTCAGTGACACAGTTATATTACTTAATAAACGATATTCATATTCATAAATGGAGATAATATTTGTTCAACAATCTAATTTTTAGTAATTATCCTTCCCCTACATAATATGCATACCACGGCGACGTTAGTGTCGAGATGTTATTCATGGATAGTAAATGGATGGTAATTTTCTCATACTAGCCAATACAACCAGAGTTGAACTACATAAAATATCGAACGTGCGCAACGACGTACAAGTTTTATTTTGTCGTTCTTCATATAATACACTGCGCGGTAATCTACACATGAAAATTCCCAACGATTTCAAAATGATCGTAAAAAATGTTATGTATAAATATGTCTAAAATTAAAAAAAAAAATTAAACCTAGTTGTTCATCATATCATTAAATTATAATAATTTATTGAATATTTGTAAATTTTAGTTTACCACAGTAACAACTTAATAACTTAATAATAATGCTCTTAAAAAGTACTAACTATGCATACACTTTTACGCTTAAAAAAGTACAAATTATATGTTTTAAAAATATACACTTATATTGACTTTTTTCATAATTTTGAAGAAAAAAAAACAATAAGTAAATACACAGTTTTAAAAAATATTCCTTTAATAAAATTAATCTACTTGTGTAAAATATTTCTATTGATTAATGCCATCAAAGAGTCGTTGAATTATAGTAATTGTAATAATAGGATGACAACTAATTTAATTATAATATAAATATTTTATTTAAAGCTAAAAATTATAGTTATAAATACCTATGTATTAAATATTTATCAATAAGAGCAAAATGCTGTTTTCTATGTCAAATAGAGATTAATTTGAAGAATACAATCAATACAAGCATATCTATTGAGAACTCTCAATACTAATGTATTAAATTTTCTATTTTTTAAAAAATTCAAATCTAAACTATCATAAATCATCAAATATGCTCTAAAAATGTTTTAAAAAAAAATAGAGAAATATGCTCTAAAACAAAAATATCTCTAAATATGCATGCACATAAAATATGCAAAAATGTGCACTTGATTTTTTATTTTTTATTTGTATTATCTTGGAATGGATTTGTTTCTCACTCAGCAATAAATCCAATAGTTTAAAAAAAGACATGCAATTGCAACAACTTTCGGGCCCTAATAATAACTAAATATAGTGTTATATATATAAATATGTATTTTATGAGTTGTATTGCATAATATATATATAAATTATAACCGTTTCCAAAAATTCATATAGAAGCCATTTCCTGGTTAGTCGGGCTGATCACGATATAGTGATTTAAACCTAGAGAGAATTATGTTTCCACGTTTCCAATATTGGTACAATATTGCCGAGTGATAAAAGCATTGGTACGTATACCTATACATTGGTACCTATACGTTATTAATATTTATAAGTGTAATCCTTGTACCGTTTGACTCAGTATTTTTAGTGGCGATGTTTGGCACTGGCCACTGATGCAGTCAATATTATATCAACATCAAAACTTTTGATACCAATACATACAATAATAAAATACTATGTATATTATCGTTGACTTTTTTCCATGGATTGGTTTGCGTTTAGAAATAAATACACGAGAACACGAGGTGTTATTTTTTATTGTTAACGGCCAACGGTCGACATTCTGAGTTATATTATGTATGTTTTTTTGAAAATATAATATATATACAATTTTAACTAGGTACCTAATAACGTTTCACAAAATAATTACATTTTTTAATATTTTTGACGATGTATTAAATTTTTAATTAATGGAAAATGCCAGATTAATTTAATCGGAATAGTTATTTAAATTTTAAATTTTGTATTTCGAAAAGGAATTTTTATTTTTATTTTTTCACATTTCATATTACCTTTGATACTCAATGTCTCGGTCTATGTGATTTTCCAGTGCAGTTCATATATGTAATACAGAGGTCAATCAGTGACTATTTTACTCAATGTAAACATTGCAATATTGAACGACATAAAAAGTATAATATAAATAAGATAAAGCGTCAGCGCTTATGAAAAAAAAAAAAATAAATAAAAAGTAGGTGATCAAAAGTTCTAGTTTATCTAGCCCGAGTATAATCTTTATTATTATTTGAAAATCGATAAATCATTATAATTACGTAGCTGACATGTAAGCAATGGGGTAAAGAGCCCTTATTTTTGTGTAGTTTGTAAAATATATATACCATCGCAGTACCTATATATCGCATTCCGTTTGATAAACAAAATATAACAATAGGTATACAATGCGTATTGCTTCAATATAATATAATAATACAATTTTGTAGACGTATTTTATTTGATGCAAATACTCGGTCGCTTCAACGCACTTTCGACAAACAATGTACATGGCCATAACGATAACTCGACAAACTGCACGTTGTAGACGAGAAGAAAATGTTTACATAATATGCAAATGCTTATACAATATACAATGTGTGACGTATGTTTTTTGCCGATGCCAACGAAATAACATAATTATATTTTATGGTATAAAAAAGTGCATGGGCAATAATTGTACGGTGGCTGACGGCGGTCATGACGTCATCAGGTTGCAGTACTTCGGGGGCGGCTCGACCGGTGGCGTGTTGAACTCGACTACCAGGTTGCAGTCGGCCACGATGTCCACGGATCGCTTCTTGGCGCGTACGTAGTAGAAGGCGAAGCAGCCGAGCAGCGCGAATCCGGCCACGACCATGACGGTGGTCGAGGTGGCGAACCAGAAGTAACCGGACGGGTCGGGCGGTGGGTAGATGTCCAATACGGAGCCGGTGGCTATGACGCTGAATCCAAAGTGATCGGGATCGGGTGCAGGCCACTGGCCGGGGCCCGGTGCGTGGCACACCATGTGCGTATCGTCCTCGACCGCGCACTCGGCGTACCACTTGACGTGATCGTGCACGTAGTAGATCTCGGCCCTCTCGACGCACGACAGATGGCGCCCAAGAACCTTGACCGTGGGATGGCCGGCCACGAGCGCGGAGTACACGTGGTAGCGCTGGCCGTCGTCCACAGTTGGCACGTCGTCGGTGTACGTGAACGTCGAGCTGGCCACGTGCTCGCTGAGTGACTTGTCGAACAAAACCATGACCGGACCCGAGTTGGACACCGCGGACGGCGCGGTCACACAGTGTATGCTCTGCTCGTCCCAGTCGGTGGTGCGGCACTCGAGCGCGTTCGGGCCCACCGTCACCCGAATCACCGTGCTGGTGTTTAGCGACCGGCCGCCCACTCGCAGTCGCGTGCCGCCCTTGAGCGGCCCGCACACCGGGCTGACGGTGCGCACCTCCGGGTACACGAACCGGAATCGTTGCGCAGACACCACGACGGTGCGGTCGCCGTATCGCACGATCACCGGGCCGTCGGACGCCCCGGACTGGCCGGCCAGTGACACAGTGCACGTTAACGTGCTATCGTCCACGGTGCTGAGCGCGGTGCACGTGCGGCCCGCCACCGTTACCGTGACGGGCCGCCGGTCGGCCAAGACCGCGTGGCCGCCTACGGTGACGCGAATCCGCGTGCCGCTGTTCCACCGCGTCGACGGCGGGTCCACGGCCGTGACGGCCAGCCGCGGGCACTGAAGCCGTGTGTCCACGTCACCGCGCACCGGCGCCCAATAGTAGTTGCGGGTCTCACGCCTCTCGTAGAACTCCAACAGGCCTGGGCACGTCGCATTGCCGTCGGCGCGGTCGTCAGCCGGCCCGGCGCACCGCGCGTAAAAGTGCGTGTAGTCCGGTCCGTCCCACGAGCACGACACGCACCGCGACCGGTCGCGGCCATCGCCGTCGGAGCAGTATCGGTCCGGCAGCACGTAGTTGATGGCCACGTCGTCCACGCGAAGCACCGTGTCGTCGAACGTCACGTAGTTGAACGACACGCGGCGCGTGGTGGACGGCGTCCACGGACGGACAACGGTGCTGGACACGATGGTGTCGTCAACCACAGTACCAGGCGTCGGCGCGCCGTCCAGCCAGCATGTCAGCCGGGTCCGGTTGAGGAACGCCAGGAAACCGTGCATGTCGTTGGACACCTTCAAGCGGTATGCGTACGTCTCCGCGTCCCGCGACACGTCCGTCGTCACCGTGTACTGCGGACAGTTCTCCTCTATCTGCACGATCAGGTTGCCCGTGATGTACGTCATGTGAACGCACGACTGCGTTTCCAGCGACCAGCTGCACATGGACTCCTGTGTGCATTTCCTACAACCCGTCGACCCCGAGCAGTCTTTCGCCAACCCGCCGTCCGTCTCCTGCGACCGGCATCCCGTTGCCCACCCGAACACCTATACGGAAACACGTCCAGTAGTAATTATCATTCGCATAGCACGTGCGTGCTGACGTTATATTAAATTAATATTAATCATTTATTGTTTTGGTCCAGTTTTAATATATTATTGGAAATTTTTTTTTTACTACAATTTTGGCATTGTCTGCCACTGAGAAAACCTATTATTGGATGATGTAGGAGAAACTATGATCTTAAATGTAATATTTATATGATTAAAATAATGTTTGAGTGTGAATAATTCAGTACGAATTATGATTAATATAATAACGTGTTATATTCGTCTAGTATTACGTACCTAACTTATTTGAATTGTTTAAAAACATTCATGTTCATGGATTGTATTTGAGACTTATTTTGTTAACTCTATTTGTTTATTTATACATAATTAAGTAAATGTATACCCGAAAAAAATTAACTTTGCTCGCCAAACGCATGAACATTTTGAAAGTAACGATATTATACGTTTCGTTTAATATATTTTTTTTTTTTTCCATCGAATAATCATTATTTTATATAAATTTATTATAACTGCATAATAAATACTGTTTTTATTCGTGAAAATGCAATGGTTTCAACTTCGAATTTAATAAATGTAATTTAAAATAATGTTTGCAGTCAGAGAAGAAATTTGCGTCGGTCATCATTTTTTAATTTAATAGTTTTCAATCGTTTAGTTGTATAGGTAGTAACGATGTTAATTTACATACAGGGGAACGGACTAACATTTTTCATATACATTCGTAGGAAAATGAGACAATTAAAAATGAACTCTAATGACTCTAAATAAGAAAAACAATTGATAGAAATGTAATTAAGAGACAAACATTAAGATCGTATACGTACTAGGACAAAAACGAATATTCCTTTGGTATAGAGTATAAGACGGCGATTCCGTATATTTTGTCTTTGAAATTTCCAGTTGCCCATGACGGTAAAGTATGCCGACCTATAAAATTATAAATTTAGATATGGTAAAAATGTAAAATATTAAGTTTAGAAAACAATAATAACTATACGTACATGAAATATGTGCTAAAAAAAATGCACTCGTTAATTACAAATTATAATACTAGCTAATGACGATTAAAAACTTTGTAAAAGGTAAAACATATTTTTTGTCACTAAATACTTAATTATAAATAATAAATAACTAATGATAAGTTATTTAATGAATTTAACGGTTATAAGGACAAATTACCGTATTTAATAAATATATATCTACATCTTTATTATTATGTATTTTCGTTTTCTTTTTTTTTTTATTCGCTATTTATTTTTTTTGCTATTATCAATTCGTAGTAATTTTGGCCGGATACCAAACTGTAATATTTTTATATTAATACGTTACTGAGAAATCGTTAAGGCGCACGGTGTATAATTTATAAGAATACATATATTTCTAATTATGACAACATTGTTAACAAACAGATAATTTCCTCTGCGTTTGCCGTTAGTAAAAATTAAAAAATATTATTATAACAACTTCGACATCGTTGGACTTTCGTGTAACTCACATAGTTATACAATCTAAATTTAAGCAGGAATCAATTCAATAATAATTAACAATTCTATAATGTTTCGACGTTTCGTCTCTTAATTGTGTCTTAGGTGCTACCTAAGAAAATCCTGAGTGAGGTGGGTTACACCGAATATTACGTCATATTTTGATTAAAAATGACAATTTACATCTGAGTGACATGTCTACAATATTTTTTTGCCTTTAAGTTATAATCGAATATTCCACAAAAATTAATCTACAGTTTCAGGGAAACCAGGGTTCAAGAAATCACCGAACAGCGTCATACTGTTGGACGCAGCAGTAAAATTGAATTGTACTATTATTATCAACTATTTTTGCTGCAAAGCAAAAGCAAATAAAAAATGTAGCAAGTTTATTTATTTACCTTGTCCGTGAAGGTCTCACGCTATATTGTTCGATGACTCATACAAATTATGACTTAATGTCTTGACCAGTGATTAACGGGAGAAAATTGATCACAAAACGTGTTATCTGATAGTATATAATGTAAATTCTCATTAATAAATCGAGAGTGGATAAAAAAACGGAAAATAATTTCAAAACTCATTTACGGTCAAATATTATTGGTAACAGTATTCGTACATATAGGCTTATGGTATTATACTAACTCTGTACGTACATACTATTATTGTTTTCGATAACCAAGGGCTATTATCAAATGTTCGATTTATCTTTTAACTTTCAAGCGTATAATTATATAAAAAGTACCTATAATTATATTTTTAAACATAAATAATGACAATATAATAACGCTACTTTGAATAATAGTGAAATTTATTTGAATAATGTTTTGGCGTTTATATTTGAACGAAAAAGTAATGATCCATTGTACAGTACCAATTCCATTTAATAACCTTTAATTGAACATATTGCTTATTACTATTATTGCGTGCATGAATTTAATGATAAAGTATAGTCATAATTATTACAACATAACATTTTTAATTATAATCTTTACGAAACGTAAAAAGGAATTGATTTCGATTAATAGAGATTTGTGTGATCAATATTATAAGGGTTATTATTTATTTTTACTTGGAATTAATGAGTAAATACATTATATATCAGTATATCATAGTCATAACACTCATAACCATCCCCTCTCTAGAATTATTTTTTTTAATCTATTAAATAATTTACCTGATTAATCAATAATTTAAAAAGTTTATAGAGCTATTATTGTTGTTATGCATCAAACAGATTCGACTTTTTTATAAGTAAAAGTATTTAAATAATTATAAAATAAGTAAAAGCAAAAGTAATATATATATATATATATATATTCATTTATATACGTATATAAATATAAATATATAAAATACACATATATAAATAATAATAGCAAAATTAATGAAATTATATAGCTGTATAGCTGTATCTTGGAGCTATTTTACTGCAGCTGGACCATTTTTGTGAAGTTTTGTGAACCCTTTTCTGTATTTTGTGCTAAGCTACCTTTGGTGTACGTGATTGAATATATTTTAAAATATTTGCAAAGTCGACCATGCTATTTATGAAGTATGTGAATTACAGTGTTTGCATTTCCTTGTTCTTTCCTATTGCAATTTCCATTGGGCCCATTGTAAAATTCCAGTTAGGGTCATTTATGGATAGTTATCGAATTAAATAATTAGTCTTAATTACGAGTTTCAGTTTGTTCCCATATGCTCTAACATCGGCATACTATAGATTATTCTTAAGAGGATGCAAGTTGGATGAGAATCCTGGACTTCAGGCGTATCGGTGGGCGTTCAAGAATTAGTTAATATAAATAATAATATTTGTGCGTTAAGATTAATATTAAATAATAGGCCGAGTATAGTTATGCATAAGTCTGTTATTATAGAACCAAGTAAATATTTTATTATAAATTACAGCCTTACGTTTATTGAAAAATTACAACGAATTCGGCAGATTAGGAAGGCAAATAGATTATCCGACGATATTTTATACACGTGTTGATAGTTATTAGTTGGTTAATCTACATACAGGTTACATTCATCACATCTGTATCATCTGTACATCGTTTTATTCAAACTTAAAAACGCTAAAACATACGTATTGAAAATAAAGATCTACAAATAAAAGTCGGCCTTTAACTAAATAATTCCATTATTGTGATGGTTTCGGTATAATAGATTTAATCTATGGAACGGCAAAACGGCAAAAGTCGTAAAACTCTAACTTAAAAATAAACAGTCAGTGTATAAAAAAAATTCCATGTAAAATAATATTCCAAAATCTTATTATAAGCCTTATATTTTCAAATATTAATATTTTATGATGTATTTTTAATATTTATGTCAGTAAAAAAAAGGTTTAAGATATTATAATTTTATGATTTCCAAAAATATACGGGATTTTTAATAGGAGCTTGAGTTTATGGGTATGTATTTTTATTTTTGTGGTATAAATTAATATTTACGAAGTGGAATGTGAAGGTACTATGAACATCCTAAATTCAAATTTCGATCAATGAGTATCAAAATCAAAAGTGACGCGTGTGCATAATGTATTTTGTTTCATACAGGTAGAGTAATAAATAATTGTTTGAAAATATTAAAATACAAAATAAAAATTATTTGAAATAAAAAGCGAAAAATATAGTGAAACAACACATAAAAAGCATATAATTTTAATGACCTATTACTATAATGAATTGCCGAGAACATTTTAACAAATTTTGAGTATAGATATTGGCTGTTTAATACCAACAATATATACTATGTATAATATGTGTAACATATTACACGTATAATGAAGTATTGACCGATTACTTTGATCATACAGGTTTGTCTGACACGCAGCAAAATATTGGTCTTGTAAAAAAAATTTAACAAATGTTACCTTTTATCATGAGATAAGTTAGTCTGTATTTTTTTAAGTGGTTTTTAATGATATTTTAATGTTTAGGCGGGTTAGAGTATGTGAAATATTACAATTTTAAAAAAAAAACAACCGGATGGGCCTCGCTCTGCTGTACAGTTAAGGGTGGAGTGTATCTCGTTCATAGGATAGGTCATTACAATGGATTTGTTAAATTTGAATGCAATTATAGGTATAATTGAATACAAATAACGATTCTGAACGGAGATGATATGTTGGTCTAAAATGGATATAAAATAATATAGTATTTTATATTGAAATGCAATAGTATGCAATTTCGTAAAAATATAAATTTCAAACAATCATACAATTTTTTCCTTAAAGTCTAGTAGAAATTGTTTATAGCATTTTGAAAAGTAACTCATGGATAACCCAGTGTTAAAATTTTAATCCTTAACTATAAATTAAAAAAATTTTATAAATTTTCAACTACAAAATAACTTGCAAATCATCGCAATTTTAACATATTTTATACAAATTTGAAATTGATGGGCTTATAACAAAAATTTGAATTAAACGATCTCCGATATCTTTGAGTTACGATAAGAATAACTTATAATTAATATTGTATACAATTTTCAAGAGTTTTCGGACACCCAAATAAATTTTATAGATATTTCAAAAAAAAAAACTTACAAAAATCGAAAATTAAAATTGTCTATAAATAAGTCAAAATAAGTCAAAATATTTTGAAAACTTAACCATGAATAGAAAAATCCAATATATAGATTTGGTGAAAATTTCAACTGCTTGCCTTATTTGGTTTTTGAGTTAGAGCAAATTTCAAAAACTGATATCATTTGTCAGTCTATAGTCTACATTATATTATATTTTACATGTAATGTTATGTCAATATTTGCTGTCCAAAGCTTCTGCGACTTATATTTTTTAAATTATAACAAATTTTTAAAATCGTTTGAGGAAAAATCGTTAATTTATGCATATTATTATGCGGTGATTAAAACTGCAGGAAATATATTTTATTTTCGAGTTATAACTTGTTGCTTGTAATACTATGATGATATTATGACATCACTACAGTAGGCAACCAATATGGCATAGTTTTAGAATTGAACTACGTTTGACGGAGATTGTTATATTCCTTTAGCTAATTTATGAAAATATAGTGATGTGTAAATACTATTATACATAAAAGGTACCTATGCGATATTTCACTGAAACCAACTCAACGATGCAGCAGGGACGGTGCCAAGGGGGGGCGAGGGTGGGCGATTCACCCAGGATAGGTTCTCGCCCCCCAGATATTTTAACATGGATTCACGGGGGGCGCGGCATACGTTATCACTTAAATAAATCATATCAATAGTTTCAGTTTTAAGTTTTTAAAAAAATCTTAGGTTCTTTAATTATATTTTTTATTTTCAAATATTACTATTATGTAATACATTTTTGTTACATGCAGAAATTCACCTATACATTTAAAAATATTTTCATATTTAAATTTTGTTACTAATTACTATTATATATTAAATTTATGTATTTTGCTGAAATGCATACCTATACAGTTAAGATGGTTTTTTTTAATTTTTAAATCTTAGGTCTTTTAATTGTATTTTTTATTTTCAAATATTACGATTATCTAATAAATTTATGTTATATGAAGAAATGGACTTATATAATATTACTGTGTTTACTGATACATAAATCAATAATCATTACTTAACTTTTTTTTATTGTTATTGAAAAAAGTAAAATTGTTGAACTTGCTCCTTCAAATAATTTACTTGCCCTTTACCGCCCTCCCCCCCCCAGAAAGTAAATTCTGGCGCCGTACCTGACGATACATGCGAAACAAGTAAATCGTTTGATGTTATTCTTAGTTATTGAAGTAAGGAATATTAAAAATACAAATAGTTAAAATCAATAGTTTGGATTAAGTACTTAGAAATAATTCAGTATAATATATTGGTGGCTTATTAGTTATTACGATATCAGAAAATTAATTCGATATAATATGAATTATATTTTTATATGAAACTGCATAACAGTGAATTTTCAGTTTCGCTTATAATGACGAACTCTGTTAAATGATGACTGAAACAAAATAACGGATCTTGGGCGCTCTCTAACGGAGTGTTGTCTAACATAACGAACAAGTGTTCATGTTTTTATTTTTAACGCTAGATGTCATACCTCACTTCTTGTTAACGAAGAAAACATCACAATTTTCTAGAAGTTAAAATCTAGATGTAAAATTTTAAGAAGTAAAATAAAATAAATGTAAATTAAAATTCCTAATAATAATATATTTGGTATGGTATAAATATTTTACATTATTTTTGTACATTCACATTTTACAACAGAATAATTAAATTTGTACGAATAAATAAAGAAACATAATATGTGTATACATTTGCTGGTTTTGAAATAAATATCTTTTTTTGTATGAAAAAAGAAAATTGAATATTAATCAAATAATATGTTTTCATCGTATAATTAAAAAATATTTGGATAATTTACTTCAAATCGGTAAAAGAATCAAATTACACTTTCGCGCTGTGCTGTTTACTCAAAGGATAATGATGATAAACATGATGAATTCATAAAATTGCAATTCATCAATTGAGTTTAGATTACTTAAGCACTCATATTTAATTTTATAAGTTGTATGTTAAAATAATTATTATTTTATTTTCTTTTGTAAGTAAGCATTTGTATAATGTATATATTCAGGTATTAGATATTTTGCTCGGTGAGTATAATATCGTTCATTTTTAGTTTTTATTTACATTATATATTTATATTCAATTTTTTTTTTTAATAATAATATTATACCAAACGATAATAGTTGATTTCGTAAATTGGCCACCATCGAGAAGATTACAAACCTTACTAATTTTTGTGAATGTTTTATAATAAATTCGAAACCCATAAAAATTCGTATAATATATAGCCATATAGTTATACTAGTGTTATAGCTTGGAACTACACGGTCATGACAGAAAATTTGTTTTCATCTTGTTCTGAAATTCATAATACATTTCTCCGAGATATTATAAATGTGAGAACTAGTAGTATTAGAATGAAATATTTTTATTTATGGTAAAATACGAGTTTACTAATAATCGTCAATTTCTTATATTGTCTTTTCTTCTCAAATAGTAAAACTGTAAATTATACCAACCAGTTCGATTTATTGATTTAATATAATTTTAAAAGCTGGTAAGATGGTACTTTTAAGCTTTTGGTACAGTACAAAAGTATTTCGCTTAAAATAAATATTTATTTTTAAGCATGCAAATATAATAATTTTATCAACTTAAAAAACAATAATATTATTTCCAAAATTGTTTTGAAAATAAGTATAACTTTAAAATATCCTTATAGAAAAAAACTCATCAATTTAATAATAAAAATTAATATTCAACATTAGCCAAAATGTATCGCAATAAAACTTTTCTAATAATTTGCAAAAAATTCATAACATTATTTTCAGTTATAAAATACAGAATTACCTTCGAAATACAATATAGGTATAAATAGTTACGGATTGAAATTAAACACGGTTTTCAATTTTTTTTTTTTTTGCACACAATCAAGACTACTGGGAAAACTGATCAATCGTCTGTTTTCATAACTTAGATATATATTATATAAATATATATTCAGTATTTTTGGTATTATATCTTTGTTCAATTCTTATCTGGTAATTGCTGTGTGAAACTTTTGGTACAGATTTACTACTCGAATAAACGTTAAAAAAGAAAAATAATAATTATAATAAACATTATTGTAAGACAAATACACATTCCTCGCTTAGCTCGGCAATTAAAACAATTACAGATCAACGGTGGGGAAGGGACACGTAACCCCTTCCACTGGTATACGGTGGCACCGGTAGCTATATTGTAACGGATACCAGAACCACCGCGAAGCCAAAAGCAATGTTCAATTGAAACATTTCAGTATAGTTCAGTGAAAAGTTCTGACATGGAATAATCGCCGAGACCTTTATTCGTTGCGATTTAAAACATGTATGCGATGAATTTCATCGTTTCCTTCATACATAAGAAATTACAAAAACTACCCGTTTAACGGTACCGTCCATGTATAATATATATATATATGCAATTGGTCGAGTCCACGGAGTGCTGGATCCAATAAATCAGTAGCGGTAAATTGAGCGCACGTTAATAGATCGAAGTCATTCGGCCGAGATAAATATATTAGTCACTACATACTCGCAGCTGTACAATATATTATTATCGCGAGCGACTGTAAATGATTGAGGGTTATTTGATCGCGAAAGAATACTAATCAACTGCGGCGTTCTTATACTGATGGCATTTTTATTATGATATGTAATGCTCTACCAATTGCGCCCTGACCTCCACTACATAATATTATATTATGAAATATTATATTGCCACTTACCAGTGGCGCGAAATGACTCGGAGTATACGAGGGCAATGTTATACAGATGCGGCGGTGATCGGGTGATGTTCTATACGTTTGTTATAATATAGTGAAACACATTTTGATTATCATGTTTAAAAAAAAAAAAACATAAATGATGATACCTAGTGTCATATAACATCTCATTCTGCAGTCTCTGGATTACATACTTACATCAGTCATCAATGATCGTATAAATAATACCATAGATCCTTGTAGAATTAGAAAGTATTACAAAAGGAGATAAGTGAGCAAGAAAATATTTGATGTACCTATATTTTACATAATATATAGACATATAGATGATCACAAACAGTACTGTAAAAATTTAACGTGAACACATTGCATTCGAGTTTTTTCTGACTTTACGTATTTCTTTTTATGGTTTCTGTAGGTCACATTTTTGTACTATAAAAATATTTATTTAAATTATGTTCAAATTGTAATAAATTTAAAATGTGTTTTACCTACCTATCTATAGATGTTGCACATTTAAAAAATAGTATATACATACGTAATCATTTTAAAGTTAATTATAATTTTTTAAATCAACAAAGTAAAACAAAAAACTTTTTATAATTAAATATTAAAAACCAAATTTAACAGTTATTTTTATTCTTTCGTATGTAAATCTGTGTTATTTCTATGAACGTGGTAGTTTTATCTAAAATATTCATGTATTAAAAAAATAAAAAATATATCAAAAATTGAGTAGTCATTACATATTTATTGATAAGTAACAGCCATAAAATATATTTTAAAATGTTCATCGAGATAACTGATAGTAAAAAAATATAACAAGAGAACGTGTCTACTATAGTACAGAATTATTATACGCTCATATTGGTAAAAAATGAAAATATACTTTTTATTATAACGAACATTTGCTAACAAATTATCGAAATGCTTAAAATATAGTAATATTTATTTTGAGTGATCAATAACTACCTATATATTACACAATATTGAGTAATCATATAGATGTATATATAAATATGAAATAAGTACCTAATAATACCTAACAATACTTATACAAGTTTTTTTTATATTGTAATGCTACATACAACACACATACAGATATAATAGGGACAATACAATATGATTGTCATAGTATATTATTGTTTTTTAACGTTATTCGAATATAATCAAATGTGTGGAACATAAATGTTCTAAAACGATTAAATCACGAGTGTAAATATTTTATATACAATCATTATAATCCTATAGACCATAAAACCAATCAGTTATAAACGTTGAGTGAAATATTGGATTTTGATCTCTGCTTTACTTTAAAGTAAATATTGTAATGTCTGGTCATATGAGATAAAAACTGTTTAAAGTTGTTTTAAAAGTTTTGTCTAACTATCCATATTCAAAAACATTTGGTTATTTTAATAATTCCAAATTATATAAAATTGAACATTTCCCTATAAATAAATCTGATTATGAAAAATAACTTAATATTGTTTGTGACATTAGTATAAAAATAATTTTGATCCTCAATTCCAATCCTAAAAAATTTTATGAAAATTAAAAATAAACTACAAAACATTATGAATAAAATACCTAGGTATTGATAGTACCATAGTTTTTTTACAGGAATTTTTTTTAATATCTTGAGTAGTAGTAGTAAAATATAAAACAGATGGGTCTCGCTTTGCTGTACAGTTGGGGGTGGAGTGCACCTCGTTTATAGGATAGGTCATTATTACAATGAATTTGTTAAATTTGAATGCAATGATAGATATCATTGTATACGAATAACGATTCTGAACGGAGTTAATATGTTTATCTAAAATGTGTGTATAATAATATAGTATTTTATATTTAAATTGAATTATAATGCAATTTCGTAAAAATTTAAATTTAAAACAGTCATAAAATTTTTCTTCTTAAGTCTGATAGAATTTTTTTTTATATATTTTTGAAGGTAAGCTTATGGATAACCGAGTGTTAAAATTTTGAATCTTAAGTATAAACAGAAAAAATTTTATGAATTTTTATCTACAAAATAACTTGCAAATTAAAGTGATTTTGACACATTTTATACAAATTTGAGCTTTATGAGCTTATAAAAAAAATTTGAGTGAAACGATCACCGTTATTTTCTATTAAATTTTCGAGAGTTTTTGGCCAGCCAATTAAATTTTATAGGTGTTTAAAAAAAAAATTATAAAAATCGAAAATTACATTGTCTATAAATAAGTGAAAATATGTCAAAATACTTTAAAAACTTAACCACGTATAGAGAACACCAATATAAAGATTTGGTGAAAATTTCAAGTTGTTGCGGTTTTTCGTTTTTGAGGTAAAGCATTTAAAAAAAATGTAGTTTGTAAAAACGTGATTTTGCGTAAAATTTCCCGGTTTTTCGTAATTTTTTATCGTTTTTTTCGATTTTTTCAAATAGTATTAAAAAATTTGGATTTTTGATGCACCCCCATACCATCTACATTCACTTTCCTTTCAGAAAAATTCCTGTTTAAGAAAATCGAAGCATTTTTACTACTAAAAAAGGTGTCGTCAGACACAAAAATAAAAAAATAAAAAAACACACACATCATTGTAAAATCAATAGATTCCATCACTTCGTTCAGAATCTAAAAATATACTCACTTAAGTTTCTGAATTTTACAT
>JAIPRK010000985.1:0-106978 GCA_025469195.1 Chaitophorus viminalis
TCAACTTTTAAGATCTACTTGAAAATATAAAAAATGCATTTTAAAATAATTAATTTTTTTTACCATTTTTGATTTAGTGAGAATATTATAACCTATATCATAGGTGGGCAAGTCATTTCTATTGAAGTATGGAAGATTAAAAAATAAATAAACGAGTTATATTGAAAATAAATTATATCGATATTTTTAAAAAAATTAAGTTTACATTTTATTTAAACCAATCTATTTTAATTCGTGGGCTGTATTTTTTTTATAGTTTTTCATTGAAGGCAGCATTAAAAATTAAAAGAAACTTTAATGAAAATACAGTTTTAAAATACAATATCAATATATTTATTTATAATAAAATTGCATTAAACTGCATTAAACACATAACTACAAAATTTGTAAATATCAGAAAAACATTTGTGGTATAATGTTGCTATATTATTACTTAGTACATTCGATTAGAACTTAGACATCGATTATTGAGATAAGCTCGTACCATTACTTGTAAACATATAATAGCTACAAATCAAAAATATACAATGAATGCTTCAGATTTATAAATTGAGATAAAAAAATTTAAATTTTTATACACTACCAGTGCCGAAAAAAAGGTACGTGACTAAATGTGGTCCGCGGGCCGCGCCTGGTTTAAACAAAAGAACCGATAGCACAATTATTGGAAACGGCCTCTTATAATAAGCCGCCACCACCTGTGCGATAATATTGTTTTCATTTTGTGAGAAGATTATTTCACCGAATACCGAACAATCCCTAGCCACTATAATTGTTTACTTTTTATTTGTTCATCAGCGAGATAACAAAATTCAAAGATTTTCCGTTAAATGTACATGAGTAATTTTTGTATTGATAGGTGGTGGCTATATATTATAGTGTAGACGTGTATAATATTCGTCCTAAGAAATGTTATGACATTGTGTATCTTATTCATTTTAACTTGTGAGAGTCATGTCCCATTGCTATTCGTCAATATTAATTATATTTTGATTTTAATGTACATTTTCTTGTCATCAACAGTTTTGGTATTTTGTTCTTCGTATTATATGGTATGTACTTATATTTTATTAATTAATAATTACTATTAAGAACGACTGTTAAATTAATATATTTTTTAAGTACTAGAGTTATTGAAGTCTAATTTTTTGAAATGTACAGTATTGTACACTTGAACATAAAATAAAAGTTATAATTTTTAATTGTGAAATTTTTTACTAAAGGTATTTAAACATTTTAAATGAAAGAAAAAAAAAAAAATTTAAAATAATTATTCAATTTTAATTTTATATAAAATTTCCCATGTTAAACCGACAATTATATGCATTTTTGTTTTTATATATTTTCTTAACATATAAAATTTTAAAAATTACAATTACATGCGTATAGTATATTTATTTATTTAATTATTTGTTCATTTAACGCAATGTAGTTCGGCAATTACGGAGGAAGAATAGATTAAAATAGATATAAGTTCAGTGAATAATAATAATTTACAATATTTATAACTTAATTTTTATAAAATATGATGGTAGTGATTCGATGATAACAGTGATAATAATTGAATGATTAACAAAGTTTTGGAAATTTATACAAATTTATGTAAACAATTTATTTAAATTTCAAAAATTTATTGAGACTTATCGAATAGGAACTCAGACAACTTTCAAATTTCAAATGACCCTAATAGAACAAAAACTCGTTTTAAATGTACCTAATCTCTAAAAAAATATTCAAATAAATGTTTAGTGAATATTGCAAGTTCCTACTGTCATCACTTTTTGAATCACAATGAGAAAAAAAAATCACAATTGATATGTAGATAGGTTAATGTTTTTCTATTAAGATCGTAAATAATAATATCCATTATAATATTTTTGTTAATACATTTGATTAAAATATACAAATACAAAAAACGTATTGTAGTGGGAGTAGGGAGTATTAGTTAAAAAAGGTCTTTTTTCCGTTTATTTAGATTTTTTTTTAAATTTTAGATTCTGAACGGAGTGATGGAATCTATTGATTTTACAATGATGTGTGTTTTTTTTTTTTTTGTGTCTGACGACAACTTTTTTTGCAGTAAAAATGCTTCGATTTGCTTATACAGCAACTTTTCTGAAAGGAAAGTGAATGTAGATGGTACTTGGGCAAGTCAAAAATCCAACTTTTTTAAAAAATCGAAAAAAACGTTAAAAAAATTACAAAAAAACGGGAAATTTTACGAAAAATCACGTTTTTACAAAATACATTTTTTTTAAATGATCTAACTCATAAACCAAAGCATATTCGTATATTCTGTAAGGATGCAGTACTCTTCTGCAATGAGTGTGTTTTCGCGTTTGCGAATATCGCCGACATATGTTCCATAATTTTTGCCAACTTGTCGTTTACTCCGTCCCGTATCTTTTGAACAAAGTCATCGTGCACCGCTTTCGAAAGTATACATTGATCTGCGGTGTCATTTTGTCCGTTTTCGTGTAGCTCCTCGTCTTCAACAAACAACCACCGGCATTCGGCGAGTACAGCTCCGATGTCGAGTCGTGCTTCGTATTCTTTGCGAGCCTCCACGATTTCAGTCTAGTGTTCATACAGCGTTCGATACCGATACTGATCTAGGATGTTTACCTCCTCATTGCAAAACGGAATGTGCAGCAAACACTTCGCGTCGATAATCGTCTTTCTTGGATGCTTCATAATTTACTTACCGAATGATTTTGGGCTTTAAACGACGTATCCAATCAGCGCTTCGCGATTTCCAAGCGGTGAACTGAGCTTGAGAAACGTCATTTAGGTCATTCGGTCGCTTTTCGTATTTTTCGATGATATTTTCACACAATACCTCTGTCGAGTCTTCGCGCAACTCTTCTTGTTGCATTCTCGCGAGCGTTTTGCGAACGTGACAGCGTTCCTGAGGCCACGTCGCCGGTGTACGTACTCGCATTACGACATATGCGGCGCACGAGTACTCTTCAATAATGAACTAAATGTCAATGTCTGACCTGAGTATCTTGGCGATCCATGGATGAAAATTGTTCACCATCTTCTGATCCATTTTTCGCTTCAAAAACAGACAGGGTCGATTAATTCTGGCGCGAAGTACGTTCAAGTAATGGTCTGTATTGAGTATGTGATATTAACGCTAAAAATCGTCGAGCGTTACTCCAAACCTTGATGCATGTCGGCATAAAAATCGCGCAGATATTCGCGTCGACCATAATCCTTTGGCATTGGCAGTAGCACTCACGTTTTGTCCATTGGCTAGAATGGAGCGCCAAAACGACAGACCTTGTTTTCTTCATGCGAACACTTTTTGTAACAGATGAATGTATCTCCTGTCGTTACGTTCGTTCGATTTAACTTTCATCAACACTGCATAATGCATCCACCAATTTTATCGTTTGAGGCATATGTTCGCCGACACTCTTAAATCCTTATATATATTTATATATAAAAGAACAGGCCTTTTTTATGTATCCATTTTGTGACGACGCTATTTAACTTTTTTCCAATTTTTTTTAAACCATTACCCATAATTATTATGTATTGTTTGTTTTTATGATTCGTAATTTATATAATATATTTTATTATAATTATTATAAATTATTTACTATTATTATTATTATGAATTCAACTGGAGATGGCATTGAATGGCCAAATTCCAATAGTTCTGATCATGTAGGAGTTTAATGTTTATACCAGGGGTGCTTAACTCATAGCTGTAAAAACAATGACTGAAATTAGTTGATAAGAAATTCAATCGCGGTGCTAGTGATCGATCTCATGACATATTATTTTTTTTTAATCCATGAACGAAGAATTTTAAATTCTTTTGTCTCCTAATAAAAAAAAAAGTGAAATGGAAGAACTGTTTTTGAGTTTTCCGTTACACGGTTACACCACAGTTTTTACGCACTCTCCCAGTTTTTACCAGTTTTTGCTAATTTTTTTGTGCATATTAATTATATTTTGTTTTAACACAATTTATATTTAACTATGCTGGCCAACAAGTGCAGTGTGTTGGGTTGTGAAAGTGAGAGAACGGTAAAGAAACATATTTTTCCATTGATTGACATGGAGTACGACATGTGGTTTTTGAAATAATATTTTTATTAAATTAAATTTTTCAGTGAATTTTTATTCTATTAATTTTTATTAATTTTTATCTAGCATATTCTTTAAATATAAAAAATAACAATATTAAAAAAGATATTATATTAAAAATTCAAAGATAGTTTTTGAATTGAGTAAAAAATGTATATCCTATACATCCAGTTATTAATACATGCACTTTAGAATTACACGAAATGAAAATTGAAAAATTATTATTATTACCTAGTGCAATGTATAAATAATTTTTTTTATATTGTAAAATATATTATATTATGTTTAATTTTTTTCAAGTATTATAAATTACTCCCTATTATGATACATTTTTTAAATTGTACAACTAAAATATTTGACTGTATCTATAATAAAATTATAAAAATAATATATTTTAATTATTATCAGTGCAAAATAAAAAAATGCCTGCGTTCTATTTCAAAATCCATGAAACGTCACTGCCTCACTGGTAACTATAGTCTATAATATATACTGTTTGCATTAATTTTAATTTTGTTTGTTCGGTATAAGTTCGGTTTAAGTGCTACGATACCTATCTAACTGCGCTATAAGCTACGATATTATGCGGCACGTAACGATGGAGAGAACGGATGGGGTATATTGATCAGTGAATCTTTTATTTATTATTTTGTATGTTTATATACTACATATATTTACATATTATGTATACTATAAAAGATTTAGTTTTTCGAGATTCAAAACAAATAAATATTGTAACCGTTGAATTATTATCTGCAACGGTATTAAACGTGGAAGACTCGATGGAATATGAATAATAACTCCGTTTCGAAGGATAGTCTTGCACTACATTTTGAATATTAAATGAACAGTTTTGTTTAATACATACAATACCGATATCGATGTATGTGTACAAATTATAACTAAACTATATATCTTCTTCATCAACTTTTTTTTAAATCAAAATATGTTTAGTAAGCAGCAAGGTATATATATATATATAAATAAGGTATAGATCAATTCTAGTAATTATTTAATTAGAGAGGTAAAAAGGTACCATAAAGGATATCATAGTCCTATGCTTGTGCAAAATTCCTAATTACAGACTCGAATTATAGGTTGAAAGAAATGCAGGAAGAGTTTAACATTTTTAAGCATAGATAAATACCTTCAAAAATCCAATAAACTACCTATAAATTAAAATCGATATGAACGTTTGATGTGAAAATGTTTCAAAATCAAGAGCCCCAGAGTGAATTATTCTATTTGTAGTAATTGCAGTTTCAAATAAATGGGTGTTTAAGTGTTATACGACAAATAAAATATACGTGCATTTGAAATTTTATTCTTATTTGAAATCATTACTGGCATTAGTATTCTGTAATCTTACAGAAGCCCAAGGTATCCATTTAGTAAAATGCATGCACAAATACGAAAAAAATTAATTATTGGGATTCGTATAAATACATTTGTAAAATTGACTAAATTGTTGATTGATAGAATATATTTATAACTGAAATTAATTACGTGATAAAAATAAAGGTAATCATGAAATAAGTTAAGAATAAAAATAAGATTCTTAACTATCAATTAAATCTAAAAACTACCGTTAACCGTCTGTTTCCACATAAATTATCGAATAACATCGAACAGAGCTATTTTAAAACATTTGATGTACCTACCCATGCCGGTGGTTTTATCAAAAATAAAATAATAATAAATCAATAATGGTAAACTAATCATTATAATATGTTGATATTGATTTTCTACCATAATATAGGTATAAAGTGAGTACTGTTCTATATATAATATATCAATGGTATAAAAACGGTTGGGGGCCAACGATAATACACCCATTGATTTGCACAGTAAAAAGATGGTCTTGTATAGGTTAAATTAATAATGTTAATATATATATAAATACACGTTATTATATTATTATCATTATTATTAGGTAATAATAATATAATATAAAAACTATGGTAATAAACAAAATGTTATTTTATGTATTTTTTTTTTTTTATGGTGAGGTAACAAATATAGAAGCTCCATTTTGGTTACGGCTAGGGCTCCAGGGGTCCTGAGTCTCTAAACGCTGGTTTTAGCACCGCCATATTATTATAAACATGCGGGAGAGCCCCTGGTCTGCAGGTCACGCTTATGGATCTAGAATTGCGTTTTCGACAACAAGCACATTACAATACGCGACGAACGGCTGAGTGACATAACGGTGAATGCATAGGCCATAGATAATCCGCTAGCACCAGAGCGTTCCGAATCGAACTCGGAAGTGCGCGTTTGCGATGTATATTATTGTTGCGAGTTTCCTCCGGGCAATAAAACGCGATGAAAAGTCGGAAGTATAGTACGCGTGGGAAATATATGTATAAATTAATATCATAATATGTATATATTACGTACCTTTGTATATCTAAAATACGTATAAACTTTGACACGATTTTCTAAAGTTTTGCGGTCGTGTGTAGAGAACGATTTTGAATTTTCGCGCGGTTTTAACCGAACAAAATTTGATAATGACATTTGTCTGCGTCGGTCGATGGGGTACCGGGAGGGGGAGGGGGTAACGAAGGAGTAAAGGTGGTCAGAGATGGCGCGCAGCGTATAGACACCGGTGTGTGATGCCGGCAGGGCTGGATTTTGCCGGTAAGACCGCTCCGGTAATCGATTTCGTCAGGCCTAGGGTAGATTTATTTACACACACACATACACACGCACACGTATATATACACGCACAAATACACACACATACACACGCACGCACGCGGTCGACAGTCGGGCTTGGGTAGGCGGGTAGCCCCCGCGAACTTAGTATCGATTCACGACGGCGGCGGCGATGGCGGGGAAAACACGATGTGGCGTTTGCGCGCGCCAAGTCACTCGGGAGTGCGCGCGCACATGCACCGACACACACGCACGTCACCCACACACAAAGTCTTGTGTGTACAAACGCACACACAGACACATTTACATAAACTTCTGTACGTACAAACGGATACTTAAACACACAAACACACGCGCACTATACCCGCACACACACACACACACACACACACATACACACATACATATACATATACACGCATACACTGTGATGCTCGCGCTCGTCGCCACAATCGCGTATTGTTTTTGTTATTAATACGTGGGCTCGACGGCGGCGGCGCGCGGCAGAGCGACACAACACGCAAGCGACAGTGTGGCACGCAGTAACAGCTGCGCGCCGTCCGCCGACGGTCACACGTCGTTTTTCGCCATCCTTCACTCGATCTATCACCCATGTTGTTCGACGTGTTCGTGTGCCGCGCAATGAACGCGGTGCTGATGATCGTGTGCTTCACGTTCTTCAGGGAGTTCCGCACCGTCTTTGCCGCCGTTCCGTATCTGGACGGTAAGTCGCCCTAAACCATTCATGACTACCACCACCAGCATTTTGCAAATAGGAACAACGGTTTTTCTAACAAAATATGAATTGCGTTACGCAAACGTGGTGTTTCTGATCGCGGTTTTCTGTCCGTATTATGTACAACACGTAAACCCGTGTTCGTGCGCTTGAATAGTATCAATGATATACCGTGTACTTGGGTAGATTAAATATTACGTACTTGGACTCGGCGAGCGATGCGATCCCTTCGTAGCGACACGCCGTTCTTCCGTAACATATGCGCGTAATCCATCTATTCGTACCCTGCAAATGTGTGTGCGTGTGGGCGCGTGTATGTTTTCCGTTTTTGCCACTTGTTGTTTATATTCTACAGAACGAGGGGTGACGACGACGACAACGCGGGTCGAATTATTGTTTATAGCCTGCTGACACCTGTTTCCCCGTGGCGGCAGCGTCCGTCCCCCGGGGCCTGGGTCCCTATCGCCGTCACTGACGTTTATGCGTTCGTATATTATAATTAATTATAATTATAGGTATATAGGTATATGTACTCGCACGCGAACGGGTTGATTTTCGCTGTTTACCGCCGTTGGTTTAACTGCTTAACTGGATGTTTGCGACACGTCGTACAATATTGCTCCGCGTGATAACGCGTGAAAGAGCCGCTGTTTTAGTCCGCGGTACGATATTTGTACACAGTTTCGCTCTCTTACGACTTTGAGACTTTCAATATGGTAAGCCGGGTGCATGTCTAACCCACGGTCCGTTGGCACGCGGTCATCGTCACTGCTCGCGTCATCTCGACGTTGTATGTTTGCGAATAGTCCTTGGCGTGTATATCGTCGACTTCCTCCGACGTGTCCTGATGTGCAAAAATCACACAAGATCAACATTACACTCAGTCCGACCTAACCCTACGTACGGGTCGTTATCGGTACAAAGTATATACGTTTACGATTAGGAAAACGGCGGTTCAATCCCCACAATGCGACAACAATGTCATTCCGCCGGTATATCGATCGCTATATATTTATATATATATATATATATATGTATTTATATGTATATACATACACACGGTCCCCGTATCTGTGAGGGAGATTTATTTTCATAACGAAACCACTCCATCTGCTTTTAAACACTCAACACGCTCTGTGATGCGATTTTTTAATTATTATTATACGTATATAAGCACGCACTTTGTACGAGTGACTTTAGGTGTTTAAAATATATTATAAATAAATATATATAAATATATTGGATTTAATAATAATGTAGTTTATCTATGAAAAATGCCATGGTAGATTTTATTGGTGGGAGTTGGGATATTTCTGTTACTATTAGGTATGTTTTTACTATTTTGTATTATGAATAATTAAATAATAATCACTAACCCTCGATTTAATATTATTTATATAAAACGGTCAGGCACAACTTACTTATTTAAAATCGGATTACAGCAAAAAATGATTGGGTTGTATTAAAAAAAAATTCTGTAGGATGGTGGGGATCGTTTGATATTTGATGTCATAGTACAATTTTATAACGATTTGGTACCACTAGCAGTGTCGATCATAATATTATAATTTATAATAATTATATTTATAAGCGGTGCCCAGAATATGTGTGGAACACATGTACAACTTACTATATACACACAATCGAAGACTTGTAAATTATACACGTGCATTACCTATATATTATATATAACATAATATACATATCAAGGGGACAATATTATACACAAAGTAGGTACCTACACAAAGAAAAACAATCGTGCGTGGTCATGATAACTTATATTTTTATGTAACGAAATTCGCGAGGCGCGCTCACATACGCACACATACTACACCTTGTATTACACACTCATAATATTTTTATATTAATAGTATACCGATGTACATTTTGCACGTCCATTATACGCACGCGCTAGCAATATGCACAGGTGGATTTGAACGTTCATGCGTTGCGGTGTACATTCGTGTGAGCCATATTATTCGGATATAAATGAAATGTTCATTAATTACATTTTTGACAACCGTATGCCGAATTATTCGCGTTTCTATAGTATCCGTATGTGAGCGTAAATGTACATCTGAATCCCCGGGGTTATCGAATCGTTCACTTTCGCGTTACGCCGAATTCGAATGCATTTCTTCATTACACGTTTCCCGGATGGGTTTTCTTTCAATGCGTATATGTACTATATAGCCCATATAAGTACTTACTTATACAGCAACGCGGAATTTTCCGGTGTAAAACGACTGCCAAATGCGAATACACACACATATTGCGGCCGCGGCCGCGGCGGTGTGAAATGTTTTATTTAACGTCTCCTTCTCAAATTATCCTTTTAACTTTTAACATGCAAAATATATTGATTTAACAATTATAATAACAAAACCAGATACGTGGTTTGAGTCAAATGTTTTTAATAGTGTAATCAATTACAATTAATTATCCGTAAAATACTACAGTCTACATAGCTGGTATACCCGCACAACTATCTTTGTACGTATAGATATACAAACAAGCGAAAGCCCACTCGGTTGATTACAAGTTGTATACTTTGTTTGGATTTACGTCTAATGGAGCTATAGGACTATATTTTAACAACAATCTGCATCTGCTGTGATGTTCTTTTTGCGATTTAGTTTATTAAAGTACGATTATTTTCAAAGTTTCCTGTGAACCTCGAGCTTAGAAAGATTTTGTACATCATCTTTTATCTAGCTAATTGGGTATTCTGTTGTATTTCGGGTACGACTATATATAATTACCGACATTAAATTACAAGTTGGTAGTCTTAATTGAAGACCCTAATAACATGTTATATTCGACAAAGAATTTCGAACCTAGGTACTTTCATTGGTTCATATTGTATTCAACATTTTAAAATATGAAATTAAATAGTAATAGGTACCTACTTTAAGGAGTACTTTATTACTTTACGAAATATAAAAATATAATATGTATTAATATTTAATTAATCTTTTTCAATTCGTTTCAGTATGGTATTGAATTTTTCATTATAAATTAAATTTTACCAGTACTATAATATAATGTATGTATATAATTTATAATATACTATACATTATGGCAACAAAAATAAAATATTGAAGTCTGTACTTGTTCATTCATGATGTACTATATGTTAAGTTTATCTCATAAGATATACGCTAAAATTGATTCTGCATATAACACTGTCAAAAGTTTTCAAATAATTTCTTCTTGTCATCAACATTTTATAAACGCATGATGTGTGACGTGTTGAAAACACATATTTTAGTAGAGATTGTGCTATTAGTACTCGTAAAAATACGTTACGATAGCTAATCGACGACTAATCATCGTATTAATTAGTTATTTAATTAGTGAAATAAATTACAGACATTTTTAGGTAAATGGTTTGAAATCATTTTCTTGAAACCCAATAATAAATGTGATGCTTTCCATTAATC
Source organism: Chaitophorus viminalis (assembly GCA_025469195.1). Taxonomy (NCBI): domain Eukaryota; kingdom Metazoa; phylum Arthropoda; class Insecta; order Hemiptera; family Aphididae; genus Chaitophorus; species Chaitophorus viminalis. The sequence goes on from JAIPRK010000985.1 coordinate 10,942, forward strand.
GTTGGTTCTGAAATTTAAATAAAAAAGTAACATCCTTTCCTACACCCGCGGGGTAAGTGAAGTGAGACAAGTGATTAATATAGTTCATTTCTTTTTATCTTACTTTTTTTCTTCTTATTTTATGTGTTATACACTTGATTTTCTTTACTATAAAGAGCAACGAGGTACACAATACATTTACGTCAATTTATTATAATATTTTAAAGATATTTATTCTAATATGATATAATAATGTTGTTTTTATACGTCATGGTGGTATGTAAATTCACGTTATGTGATGTCAACGAAATATTAAATAATTCCACGAAGCTACCATTAAATTTGGAATTCCATAATTTTGATTTGATTCAAACTGCAGTTTAAGAGAATGATGATATAAGATATGCGAAATATGGTGGATTGTTTGCATCTATTTATCTTAATGTTCGGTATTTTTAAACAATTTCGATTGAAAAATAAAATGTCAAGAACTATTAAAATTTTTAAGTATACTATTATTGTATATTATTTTCACTCGTTATTTCTCCATCAGATGTACCTACACCATAAGAATGATTTGAGTATTTTATTATTTGATTTTAATTTAATGAAAAGGGAAGAAATAATAATTTTTTTTATTGAATATCACAGAACACTAGACAGTTAGTTATATTAATAAATATGTATATTTAGTGTTTCTTTTTTTTTTCATTAATTTGTTAAAAAAAAATGTAACTAATTTTCATATATTTATATTATATATTATTCATATATTTCTTACAATCTTAACCTTCAAAAATAATAATAAAAATGGAAATTGAATAATTGACATTTTTATAGTCGTTTTATTCAATAAATTATTTTTGGTTTTAAAATTATAAAAAGGACGAAATTGATGCAATAAAACAGAATTTTATTACAGCAGTATTACAACTTACAAGTATTTTATGTTTATCCGTTTTCGTATTGCTCGACTTGTTTGATTTTCGAGTAATAAAATCAAAAAGCGAAAATAGAATTCGCAAAAGAATTATGTGTATGATTGGTTTTATAGGGATCTATAATATATCGGGTATAGACACTATAATATGGTAGGTAGGAAAGGAAGGAAAAGGCTATAGGCAAGAAATATTGATATCCGGGTTATAGTGCATTTTGACATTACAATAATAATAAGCAGAAATGTAAAACCCTGCAATATATGACGTACTCTAAGCTGAATTTCGAATTTGATTTTATCTTTTATGCAACGAGATGATACTTTCCAAAAATTTCACCAGGATTGTATAGACCACGGATGTATATAAATAGTATGCATAAATGGTAAATATATCTATAATACAGAGTGTTAAGTGCAAAAGATACATATCGTAAAAAGTAATGATCATTTTCCTGATTTTACAATAATACACTTCAAAAAAAATCTTATAAAAATTCTATAAACTTTGTTTTATAATCTAAAAAAAAAAATATTTGATTTCGCGTATACCATGAGGGAAATTAAAAAAATATCAATATTTTCCGAGAAATAAATCGTCAATAATTGTAAATTAACGTACTGCAGTATAAAAATTATTTTTAAATAATGAATATTAATTATATGTAGTTAGGTACTTAAAAATACTTACAATTTGCATTTCAATGACAATAAATGTTTAAACATTAGAAATCAACTACCAAATAAAATAAGATAATTTTATAGAAAGAAAAATGTTGGTTACTGATTAGGTTAACTTTGTTCAGGTTTTTTTTAACAAACACAACATTTATTTTCATTAAAGTACCATCATGGCATATTTTTCTGTTTTTCTTACACCGAATTTGTTGTAGATATAAGTAAATAAGTAAATGTAGAAAAAAATATAATGTATATAAATATTATTTTTAATTTCATTTTACTGCGACAATTGAGGTACAAAATATTAAAAAAATAATATACACTCGAATAGTGCGTAGTATATGACAGTGTTATGGAGTTGCGAAGTGTAATGAGTTTCGTCTCTAACAATTTTGTTGTAAGTACATATTTTATAATAATTTTCGAGAATATGTTCACACTCCGATGTTCTGTATTGTATGCCAATTATTTGTTCAAAAGATTAAGAAGTACGAAATTGAAATTCGCATGACAAAATAGCACTAGCCGTAACTTATACACTGTTTATTTCGATGTAATCGTACTATTCGTACCTAAACTGACTCAACTTTTCTCGTAAAAAGTTTACTCGGAGTTTTGGAATTTCAAGTTGAAATTCATTTCGAGTTTTTTCAACTATTCGTAGTGCGTCAGTACGAATACGCTTTATAATTCAGTAATAGTATGGTGTATCACGTGCAGTAATACAAACGTTGAATCCTGCAGGCTGAACGGTTCACATTTTTTCTCTTGCATTTATAGTGCTCCGCTTTACGCTGTTGCTTGAATTTCATAAGTTTTCATGTACCGAAGACCGAACAATAATCAATAGTGCGTTACTTTGAAACGCGAAACAGAATACGCGAGCGTTTTAAAACGGTTTACCGTTTCGTTATATTATATTTATATAGGTTTTATCATATTGTTTCGCATGAACTTCAATAAGCGAATTTTTCTGATTAATAAAACAATATTATACGCATAAGATTGTACGTGAAATTTTCTGCATATAGAATGATATAATTAACATATTTATAAATATAAATATATGTAACCTTTATATAGTTGTATTGAAGGTTACTGGAAAAAAATTAAATATTTGAAAACATATTATAAAAGTATAACATATTTACTATCGTGTCGAGAAATTAAAAAGATTGAAAATCAATTTGTATTTTATAATTTATTATGCTTTATTGGATTTAAAGATATACTTACAGAAATTATAACAGAATTTAATTCACGATTTAAAGATTTTATTGTATTTAAATCTAAATTTCAATTATACATCTACCCAATGATGGTTGATACCTCGGTTTAATTTCCTGATACTCAAATGAAGTTATGTAATTTGCAAACATACTGTTTTCTTCAATCAAAAGCAAGTTTGTCTCCTGGAAAGTTTTGGAAACTATTACAGTTCGTAAGAAAAATATCCGAAATTACATAACTTTTTTCCTAAAATGTTTTCTTTATTTGGAAGTACATTGCACATATATTTGTAAATCAAAATTTTTACTATGAATTTCATACAATTTGAAATAAGAAACTTTATCGATCGACGATTTGTCATTAGAATCGTGCATTTCAGTATAACCATGGTTTGCATACTACAATGATATCGATTGATGTTGAAAAATTGGCTTCTGAAAACCCATGTCAATCATCACGTTAATTATTCACATTTTACAAATTCTAAGTATATTCATATAACCTAATTATCACAACTATAAATTAATATTTATTTATAATGTGATAACTTGTGTACTACATAGATAACTTATCTATAGTAGTATAACTACTATAATGTTATTGTTATATAAAATAAAATTATATGAATAACAAAAGTTTTTTTTTGGTGATCCCCAGTATTTATATAAATGTATAAATTGGCCCGAAAACTACACAAAAGATTAAATCACCCTGTTTGTTTACCTTAGCTTAACTAACCGATCGTATTGGTTATTGATTCCTAATAGAAATTAAAAACAGTAATTTTTTTTTTCTCAGTCATCCAAGCAGATATAAGTATACTATCGTTCATTACTGTAATATAAAAGTTGAACTAGACGCTCATACGCATTTTAGTGGAACACTTGTGAGTATTTTATACGAAATTAAACCATTCGGGAACTTTTTCATGAATTTTACTCGACTACCGCGTATACATAAAAATGTTATGTTCGCGTTTGGCATTTTGGCTACTTGTTATCACATTTACCGCAGACACAAACCCGTAAATTGACTACTGAGATAGAATGTTTGATATTATCTTACTATATAATTATTCGAAAGAAATTAACTTCAAACTATATGTGTAAATTGCGGTACCCATATCTTAGATTCGCTTATATGATTATGTCTTATAATACCTCTGTTGAGGTCAAATAAGGGTACTACACGTGCTTATGGTTGGGTTACCATTGTATTACGTTCACAAACATAGAATTAACTGCATATCAATTACAAATATTACAATATTTATTCACTGCAATTATCGAACGATATACCTTTACTCGCGCGATATATTATGTTTTTGCTATTATTTTGTTATTTTTCTTACATTTTGAACTTCCCGCTTAGCATAATATGTCACAAATATGTATATTGTTATGTACCTCAAGCTGGACTATGTTTGTTAGTTGGAGTTCATAATTATTATACGCTCTGCTAAAAGTAATTAATATAATTATGGAATATGTACTTGTACCTAATATTTTATATTTTTCCTACAAAAATAAATAAATAAAACAAACTTTGGTTGTCTTATACGAATTGATGAACCACTAGATTGTTTTTGATACTTATTCCTTATTGTATTCTATATATTATGAAAACCCAAATGTATTTTGGTTCTTTTGATATCTGGTAAGTGGTAGATATTGGATTTTATGTCGAATTCATATTGTGAGAAGTGCACAGCTCTTTGACAATGTTATCCGAGTCGGTAAGCTAAATAATTAATTTTTTGTTTTCATTTCAACTCAATAGAAAAAAAAATAAGTAAGTAATTCACTTTCTAACCACGGCACATAATAACATTAGGAATCTATCTTGAAGCCTATTATAAATGTTTGTGCAAATGCGACAGCAAGTTTCGATTCAAGTATATGATAACATTAATCTTGAATTAATAATAAAATAAACGATGACGGCCATTATATAGTTATTGATTTTTACTGAAATGTAGGTTTTAGGTGCGCAGTCACCTAGAAATAGAATACTGAATATTAATCGCGTTAAGAGATCCATTGGTCGGTTATAAGACATTTTGTAATCAATGCAAATTAAGTTCGGCTACACAATGCTTATTATAATTAATAATATTGTTATCGGATCTTTACAGTATAGGTACTGGTGGACCAACACAATAAGTGGTTACTTTGATACTTGCGTCATAATAAAATCGAATACTATATCGTCGTGGACAATGACAAATTAAGCTGTTGGTAAATGGATTACAATCAACAAATTGGTTTGCCGATAAAGTCGTAATAGTAATTGCATTATTTATTTTAAACATTTTGAGGACAGTCTTTAGAGTAAAATAATTTTGAATGAAAAGTGATGTTAAATGCTTTTTCGTCGTTATCGACGAATTATGCTTCTACGTGCTCGCAACTACATTAAGATTACAACTCGCAACTACATGTATGCAAACATACTACGACCAATGTATAATAATTGTATGAGTAAACTATTTAGATCCGTGACGTAGTAGACCGAACAATAACTTTTTTGTTGTTTTTTCTATTCAAAGTCACCGCGTGCCGATAGTGTTGAATAAACATTATACTTCTGACAACCAGTGGCGTAATTAAGAATGTTTCATGGGGGGGGGATCAAAATAAATTTGTTTGGCAAACACCTTCTTTATCTATATTTTATATAATTTAATTACTCAACACATATCAATTTAATCATTCTATATTACATAATACTATAAATTTACAAATATATTATAAATTGTTTTAATATTTTACAATATTATGTCCAGATTTCTAGGCTTTTGGCAAGTTCATCAATGACCTCTACCTTTGAACATATAATATCATTATGAATTGCTAACATTGCCAGATCATTAAGTCTTTTCTATAAACAAAATTAAAACATTTTTCTTATTAGATATTATGAAAATATATTATATTAATCACAGGTGCGCAGCTATTATAATTACTAACCTCGGACATACTATTTCGAAGATGGGTTTTAATCCTTTTAAGACTGGAAAACATTCTTTCAGGCGTACTAGTAGAAACTGGAAGTGTGCATAGTATTTTTAAAATAAAATTCACATTTGGGTAAATATTGGGATTACACACATGTAATGCTTCAACTGCAGTTTTCGGAATATTGTTCATTCGCTCAAGTTTTATCTTCCATAATTTCAATTCTGCAATTGAATTGTTTACATCCAAAGAAGGTGAATAAAATTCAAGTAATTTTGTAAATGATACCTCTTCATTAGAAGTTAATTTATAAGAAAATAGACTTTGAAATTCTATAAAATATGACATATATACATTATACATAAACCATTAAAGTTTGATTTTAATAATATAAATTGATGTATGAAGTGATTTGTTTTTAATGTCATAGAAACTACAAATTTAATTAAAACTATTATAATGATTTAATTTAACATAGGTACCTTCAAAAATTTCAGAATGCATTGAAAATATTTCTTCTAGTTGTTGTATAAAAAAGTCCAGGTAAGGTATAAGTACTGTCACTTTGTGGTATTCTTCAACACTTAAATTGGGATTTGGATTTACTCGATTTACTTGTCGTTTAGATATTCTTTTAGAACTCAAGTCTATATCTATAATAACTGACATCTCTTATTACAAAATATGTCAAATATAAACATAATTATTTTCATATAATTCATATTATAATATATACTTTATTTTAGTATACTTACTTTTGCAAGTAAAAATGATTTGTGAAATTCAGTATCACAATTTAATCTAATATTTTTTAACACATTTATAATATCTTTAGCAAGGCTTATTGCTTCTCTCAAATCAATTTGTTCTTTTTGTAGCAACTTATACAATGGTAATCCAAAAGAAAAAACAACTGGAAAAATATTTTATTATAAAATAAAATAATTTTTATTTATTAATTACTATTTACTTGTATAACTTATAAGGATATAAGAAATTCTGAATCAATAGTTTTTAATAGTATATTAGCTTCCGTTGCAGTGGAATCATTCCAATTAAAAATATTTTCTAATGATTCAACTACAAATGCAAATAGTTCAATGAAATCTGTTACCGCATTATAATGCTACACCCATCGTATAGCACATAATCTTTTTAAAGTTTTAACCTTAGGATCCTCATCACTATTTTCAATGTTGGTTAAAAGAACATTTTGACGTTTCGGTGTACTAAAGAAAATATAGTACTTTTCAATAATACCTAAACAGTTTCTAATAGGTTGAATTCCACTTGCAGTTGATACTGCTAAATTCAGTGAGTGTGCTGCACAGTGCACATATATAGCTTTAGGATATTTTTTTTTGATAATTGCCTGAACACCTTTATATTGGCCAGACATATTGCTTGCGCCATCATATCTTTGACCATATAAGTAATCTAAATTAATTTCACAACTATTCAGACCTATTTACAAAATATAATAACCATACAAGTATTAATTTATTTAAAACTTAATATCATTTTAATTTACCGTTGAGTATTGATTCAACTAAATTACAACCAGTTAAACTGTTAATAGTAATGAATTTCAGGAATCTCTCATGGATACAATCGTTACCATCTACATATCGAACACACATAGCCATTTGTTCTATAGTAGAAATATCAGTAGTCTCATCAACTAAAACTGAGAAACATTATGAAGCATTTACATTCTTAACTATTTTTCGTAGCATCATGTCCTCACATGCTGTTATGATTTCATTTTCCATTTGAGGAGTTAGGTATTTGTTTCGTCCTTCACTTGTAATGATATGCTTTAAATATTCATCACTATATGCTCTATATTTTAATATGGCTCTAAAGTTGCCTTGATTTAATGAACTTTCCACTATAATATGAAATATTAAGGTTGAATTGAATGGTAGCATTATTACATAATATGTAATACTATAACATTATTTAATTTTAAACATACTATCAATTTTTCCATAATCTTTATGTCCACGTAGAGCAATCTCTTGACGACCACAAAGAATGACACAATCAATGATTGAAATAAGTCGCTCTCTATTCGCCTTGATTTGTTTAATTTTTTAACAAAAAAAAAAAATATATATTTATCAAAATACATACTTGCAGACTTAAACTAATAAATAATTAAATACCTATCTGTATCCAGTCGTTCTATTATTGTTGACTCTTTTTTTGAATACATTTTTAAAAATTCATCCGATTTTAAAACAGAAAATGTGTGATACGCTAATGTAGAATGATGTCGAAATACCTATCATTTAATGAAAATTATAACAATATAATAACATGTATATTGTATTCACAGGGAAATAAAATTAAAATTAAAAAAAAAAATGTTAAAATGTAAGGGATTAAAACATTAATATATTCAATAATACCACTTTAGCTTTTTTCCAACTATCAAATACTTCAGTAACCAAATATTTTAAATTTTCTATACCACCAGTTTTGGCAAAAACAACACAATGCTTACAAAAAGCTCCACCTTCAACTTCCGAATAAACAAGCCAATTGTATTCGTTCAGCCATTTATGCTGAAATTTTAAACCTCTTTTTTTTGTTTTTTTAATTTAATGGAAATACGTAATTATGATATGGTAATCATAAATTGGTAATTACCTACAGATTTTAAACAATAAATAATAAAAACAATTACAATGTAATTTATATTATGATATGTTGGTAGGTATTAATTATAGTTTAGACTAAATCTGACATAAGGCATTAGCATTTGAAAAGCTTACTGTATTTTTTTGTTCGTCTGATAACAAATCACGTCTAATAAACAAACCAATGTTATTTTTACGAGCATCAAAATTTTCCCTCTAAAAAATTATGAAATAACCTAATTTATTAATTTTGATGCATAGTGTTAGTAGTCAAGCTACAGGTTTAATACTATAGAACAATAGATACTTTACTTTGTTTCTTGGACAGCTTGAGTCAAATTTTTATTTTCAACATGATATTTTTCACGTGATACATCATCAGATTTCTCTATGTTTTTCTTAAATAATAAATAAGAAAATTTATAGGTAAAATTGAATTTAATTATTATTAAATATTAGGTAGGTATTATTAATTATTTATTAAATTCTATTTTTTTTAATAAACTCATTCAAATGTTTTATAATAATTAATTTGACATAATAGTTATTGAATAAACTGCAATGACAGCAATTCAATTTTTAATACATTTTTAAACTGGTGTTAATTTAATTTTGCATAGTTTTAGCGCGAGTTGTAATGCTAATTATAATAAGTGTACAAAATACGTTATACATATTTAAATAATTTGTACAATTTTAAAACATTTAATTCCGGGCCTAATAATGTTTAGTATTTTAAATAATTTAAAATTGTAATACTTATGTCAGGTCCAGCCTTCTTTTTAAAAAAATTAAATAGAGTACTATTAGTTGATGGTAATTTTCTTTTTTTTTTTGCTCCATTTTGATTTTACCGTATAAAAATATAACTGATACTGTGACTACTACAAAATAACACTGTGTAACAGTGTGTACCTAGACGTGTAGTGTTTATACGTAATCGCAATAATCAATGTAGATAATTTGTGTCGGAGCCCGTTCATGAACCTACTACATTATATTATGGCTATTCGTTCTACGAAAATAAATCTTGAAGTTACATTTTTTTTTATTATTATTATATTATGTTTATGGAATGGTGGTTTTTTCCATTATCGGATTACTTACCAGTTACCATCTATAATCTGTTGTAAATTAGGTACAGTGTGTGGCAAGGCACCCAATGTTTATTAATAGATAATAATTAAAAGGAATCAGACGATATATTTTGAAATCATGCTTGTGGCTTATCGTTAAGACGTTGACGGGTAAATATTTATAATGACCGGGTAATATTTAAGTATAGGTTCACAATTAAATATTTTTTTTTCTTAGTTTCGTAATAATTTATAAGTTTGTAGCTATTTGTAGGTATAAGACAATATATAAATACAGCTCATGGGGGGATCTATCCCCCATATCCTCCCCCGAAATTACACCCGTGCTGACAACGTATGTTATAAAATATGGCTTGGCTTGATATATTTATTTAACATCTTTGGATTATGTCTATCGCGTTGTCGTTCGAATCGTTTTACTAATATAGTCTGTATAAGCTTGCAGTGTCATCATAATATACAACAGCCTCGTTATTTCTGGTGGTAAAATAAAATAATTTTTAAAACTATATTCTCGTTGAAAATGTTAATTAAAAAAAAAAAAAAAAACTGCAATATATACGTTTACTCGTGTTTTAACTAGATTACAAATAGGTAATGTATATATTTATAACGCAAAAGGTCGGAGCAGAACACTTAATCGCTGCCGGCTCCAGGGGATAACTATATGTATCGTCGTTTCGGGAGCAGCAGTTGCTTGACCTCACTACACCCTCCCCTTCCTTCTAGATACGTATAATATGTACTTACTGTAAACGATATAATATGATATTATATGACGAGGACTCGACAGTTCGATGATATATAATATGGCGAAGACTCCTCGGGTACGTAACCGCAACCCGTACATCTTTTCGCATCTTAATAAAATGTCTCCGGTTCGCCAGCTGTATATTATAAATACGTACAACGTAGCGCGTACAACGTTTGCTGCACGGGAAGCACTTGAAATACAAACTATATTCGTCGTGGTTTCGCGATTAGATCCGGCAATGCGATGGCTTCGTCCGCGCGTAAGTAGCCGCGAGCGGGTGACAAACGAAACGATGAATAAAATTGCGATAAAACGAATATACATGCATTTTTAGTCGTAAAACATCTTCAACGACTTCAACCGTACCGGTGCAGTTATTATCATCGCTGTGGATTTATCACTCCGATTGTCGTATACGTTATATTTTATACATTCGTATTATAATAATATTGTGTTGTACTGCGGGCATGGCGTCAGCTGTAATGTAGTAGCGGATTATCGTCGTACGACTAGTGCCATCGTATCAGCTAACGCGTTATATATTCATAAAAATGTATGTGCATGCGTGCGGGCACGCTGGTGCGCGTGTGCGTGTATGCGTAAAGTTTGAGTATGTCACCCACTGCAGTTTGGTTTCTACTTATGGAAATTATAACTGTACACTGTATATATATATTATACCTGTAATCGCGGGGCAAGTGTTTTATTATGAAATTGGTGCACACAATAAAAGACATTAGCTATAAATGCAATTAAACTACACCTTTTAATCCGAGTTAGGATTAATTTATCGCACCTCGAGCCGTTGACTGTTTAACGGAATCGGAATCCCTCGTGGTTCGTAAAATATTCTATACCCTTATATAAACTAAATATAAACAATACTATGCGACCATAATATACATAGTATATTACATTCCGTTTTACGCGAACAACCGGGTTATTTTAAAGGGTAAACTTTTTTCTTTTGTTTTTATTTATTTTAACGAAAATCTATGTACACACTACACAGTGTATATAATAAGTCAATGAGAGCCGGAAGGAATACATATTGTATTGGTACTTCGGTTCGTTACATGAGTATCTTATAGATTGAGGAAGTTACTCATAATTTGGTATAATACCTCAGACATTCGGTAAACTTACCGGTAAAATTCGGTAAATTGTTTTAATTGAGTATAAATGTATACGCTATAGTCATTAAAGCTACTTGAACAAATGTTATTTCGCTTATGAAAACATATTTTGAAGTGTGTGGTAACTGAATTTTGATAACGGTAAACTTACCAAAATTACATCTGTAATTCTATTAATACCCAAAACGGTCGTGAAAGACACCTACAATTGAGCCTTGACATTTCCATCAGGCTTTAGGTATGTTTGAGTAATACCGGGCACGTGTTCGTTTTTTTTTTTTTTTTTTTTTGCTGCAGTTGCATGAAAACAACGCGTATTTTTTTGAATTGTAAATGTTTGTATACTTTGATAAACGTCAACAGTGTTTTGGATTAGAATTTGATTTTGTACAAATAATTTCTGACAGATATCAATAATAATATACGAAAGAACACCGCACCGGTGTTGGTCGCGTAAACGAAAGCGAAAAACCGTTGCGTTTAGAGGATTTATTCTTACACGAAGAAATATTATACATATATAGGTACTAAATCGTTTGATAAAATAACAACAACGTGATTTCAGTGCAGTCTCAGATATAATAAATTTCATCATTCGAAAACGTACACAATACACATAGTGTTGTGTACATATAATATATACATAAGAGTCGTAATTTTTCCAATCGTTACAGCGTTTTGTCTGTGTGAAAATGTTCAAATATCTAGTCTATAATATATATAGATATGTATTCACGTGATTTCAAAGCAATAAAAATCTTTCCCTTTCGTGTACCGTTAATGCTTAGCGGGCAACGTTTTCCCTTTTATATTTAATTAAAAATGCGTTTACAATCTGCACGAACTTGGTACGTACAATGAGTAAACGTAATCTCAGGAATAATTAAGGAAAAATAATAAAATTAGAACCTGGGTTGGGGTGGAGGAACAATTGGCACGTACTCGAAGCCGTCCCCACCGATATTATTTTGTAAAGACTATATTATTATACAACTCCTTACGCATTCAATTGGTGGCATCCCTTCGGCGTAAATAATAATTTATGTGATTATGCCGTACGCACGAATAACTGCTATAAAAATAAATACTGTAATACATTTTATAAAGAACAACGTAATTAATTTTATGGAGCACACGGGGAAGAAGATTACTTTTTCGTAAATTTCTCTCACATCATTGTTTTTATTATATATACCTAATTTATCAAAAACTATGGCAATTAATTTTGTTTTAATAAGAATTCTCCGAAAACGTTTCACGAAATAAAAAAGCACATTTTCTCCGGACAATTGTTTTACTCCTTGATGAAAGTTTTTTTTTTATAAAAATATAACAAATTTTAATTTATGGTTAGGTTAGGTTATTAAAATTTTTACACTTAATCGTTTATATATATTTATTAAAATATTTTAATGCAGCACAATTATTTTATCAACGTCATAAATTCAATGTAATAATTAAAAAATAAAAATAAATTACTTAAATTTGATTATTGCCACAAAATGATAATATTAAATAAATAATTTCGAGAAAAAAAAATTAGAATTCATGGAAATGAATCATATTATTGCTACATTAAGGAAAAATTATCTGTTTCAAAAAATATATAACTATAATATATTACATTATACCGCGATAAATTAATAATTTAATCAAACATATTATATTTGACTTTTTATTACTAAATTTTATAAAATGATCGTCAGTTTATCGGATAATTTAGTTGTTCTGAATAGCTAAGGTATCGGTACGTTGAAAATATAGAAGTCGACGAATACGGGTATTTTACGTGGACAGCATGCTATTGCGAGGGAACAATTAATATTTTATCGTACTGTACCGTACATCAGGTATAGAACCTTTATTTCAATTTTTTTGTTTTTTTGTGATTGTGCAAAATAATGTTGTCATCGGGTTCACAGTTGTGTACACATACCGGATCAATAGTACAAGATAAACATTGCAAAATTGAGAGTAAAAAAAAAAAATTGGCAAACATTTATTATATTATATATTATGTATAAAATAATTTATTAATAACAGAAAAAAATAGATATGATAAAAAATGTATGTTGTATCGAGGGACTTTTTTTTTTAGTCAAACAAATAATGTATATTTTCATAAGTCCGTTCTGGAATCTTGTTAGTCGAAGCTGCAGGACAGTGGGTAATACTGCTGTATTATATTAGCAGTCGTCTGTAATTATAGTTTACGTCCTGCCATAATATGAAACAGAATTATTATATTTTGCGTCCGGTTTAGCGTGCGATAAGACGTACAATGTTATCGTGTATACGGTCAAAGTGGAAACCATAATATGCAGTATATCCAGTCTCGAGTCTCGATAGTTCAAAATTCAAGGTATCTAGCTGAAAATTGGATTTAAAGGGGTTTTAAATTTAACGATAGCTCAAGTTATCGAGGGGAAATAAGAAATAATTCGAATACAGAGAGTGTTGAACATTTGTGCTACAAAAACGTTTATTTTATTTTATTTTATTTAGCTTATCGCTCATTATTTATACAGCAGGTACACTATTATAGGTTGATAAAACATATATATTTTACAGGGCCAAATTTAGGGGAGAATACGGTCCAGTGTTGCATATTTAGTGGAAATTTTTTAGGGGTGGCAAATTTTAAAACTGCATCTATGTACTTTATATATTATATGTTACAATATACATAACATTTCTTATGGGTTGGAGAGGGCGGGCGGGTCAATTTTGTTGCCTCAGGGAGGCAAAATTCTAAACACAGCCCAGCATATTTTTAATTTATACATATTCTGTAAAAAAATCAATTATTTTCTTTATAGAAACATTTTTGGCCATAATTTTTCTATGCTATAATAGCAAAATTACAAACCTATACTGAATATACGACGTAAGTTATAAACCTACATGAATTGTATTTATTTATGTTTGTATACATATTAAACCAATAAATTTGAATTATAGAGGTTCTGATCAAAGAGATATTGCGACTGTACGATGTTTACCGCACTTAAATATTTTCGATTTATCGAGGGCACCGAAGCACATAATATTGTGTTTCCTTCAAATCATATAATAGTGTCATATAATAATATTATAATATAATAAGATACGATAGTATATTATGCGGTCGTATAACAATATGTAAATACATATAGCATCCGTTGCGGGTTGTTTGTTTATGTGCGCAGGTGAAAAAGAGTTTATAATCGGTGAGTTGGCCAATATTATCAAGGACCAGAGCTTTAGAATGCGGAATAATCTCCAGAATCGCGGGGATGACGACGAGTATCCGATGCCTCAGAATCGATTGGCAGCCGACAGCAAACAAGCGTTCACGTATGACTTGCCGTCGGATTTGCCCGAGATGAACACGGGTGATCAGGAAATACCGTTTGCCGTGTTGCCCAACGACCGTCGTTATCATCAACCAGGTATACTGCGACCTGGTGGTGGATATCTGATGTAGTCGGCTCCTCCTACACATTATGGATAATAGTTATTTTTCCTTTTTTTTCTTTTTTATTGCATGAATACATTGAAAAATACAAATAACATTGCATGAAATTTCCGCTCTTGATGCACGTTGTAATATATAGAGTAGCGCTAAGGCATGTCGCATTGTTGCGCGTTTGTAGTTCTACTGTTGTACTACAATATCATCCTGTATAATATACACCGCGGACGCGTTCGACCTTGACTTTCGTCGAACGTTTAGAAACCAGCTTACTATGTTTTGTTTTTATTCTTATTGGTATAATGATTGTGCACGTATATTAGTAGAACATGATCGCTGTTTTAGTCATATTTAGAAATGCGCCGCACACCGCCAGCGAATTTTAATCGAAGTAAACCACGTTGTCGATGTTCGTGAAGCTGACTTATTGTGTCTGTTACATCGACACGACTAACTATTGACAATATTTTGCAACTGATTCGCCACATCGATTTGAAAATTCGCAAAAATAATACTTAAACTCTGGGGTACCGCCCAGAGTTTTACAATATTAGTTGCAAAATAGTGCGCTTCGGTTCAAATCGGACAAAATCGGAAGGTAGTGCCGCGTGAATTTGACATATAATATAATTTAACGTATATAATTATAATATTATTGTTGGCTTTTAGCGGTTGATACGACTTGTTGCTGATTTTCAAGTCGTAGAAAATGCATGCGTTACACCAATTTCGTTATAAGTCAGGGTGCCCGAATTCACGGACATCCGTTATCGCTATGCAACGGACGTACTATATACATTTGCAAGTGGTCAAGGTGCGACGTTGTCGTTTTGACGTATTGCACATATTAACCGACGTATTATTATTATAGTAATAATGTTGCAGTACACATATTAAGAGTGCATGCGCTTGTTGTTGGTTATGCAGTTATACGGTATTGTTTATCATAATTGTGCACACGGGGAGCTGCTCAGCTGTCTCTCCTGCGAGATTTTCCGCTTCTCCCAAAATTATATGTGAGTGGCCGAGTGGGGAGTAGCAATTTCTTTCGACTAGACATTCGATAAACAATATGTCAACATTTCAAACGAAATTTTTATAGATATTATCTATTATCATTATTAAAAAGGATTTATAGAAATTTGTTGTGATATTTTAATGTTTAGCAGTTAACCGTAATATATACGTAACCGTATGGATTTGTATCGCTGCCTCACGTCAAGGTCTTAGCTGAGAAAAAAAAATGGGGGGGGGGGTTGGAGCCCGAACCTCCTTAGCCAAGATCTTGCCTCCCCTGTCAAGAAGACCTATGCATGCTTATGTTGTTCATCACTGTTTCGCCGTGTAGACGTATAATATAATGTTATTGTTGCTATCGGTCTATTATCACATTATTATGATATCGTTGTGTACTAACGTCGTGGTTTTGTTGATGTTGTTCCGCAGATTTCTCTTCGAATCACTTGCAGGTGCCACAAGACCAAGCGACGGGCAGATTCCACAAAAAAGAACGATCCAAGAGTAGCGAAGTGCACAACAATGTTGCGTACGGATCGGAAGGATACGTTGAATCAAAAATTACCACCGAGAACACAAGCAGCAGCGAGGTGTCCATGGACATACCGCAAAACACGTACATACACATGCCGTTTTCTACTCATACCAATTTCAGCCAAGAAGATTACTATTTCTTCGGTACGTACAATAAACTATTATTGTTACTATTTTATTATCTTAGAGTTTTCACTTATCGATTTTTTGCGCACATAACTCGCGTTTAGGCATTAACCTAATTAAACTGAAATTCAATGCATGATGGTCAAAAAGGAAAATATTATTATACATTACAAATGATTTGTACACCTAGGTATAAATATACTTATAGTATAACGTAGTATATGACTACTTTAATTATACTTTAGTTCTAACTATAAGGTTTAGGATTTATATGCAATAATAGTATGTATTTTTTTTACGCCTTCTGATCATTGCATCATTGCTTTTGTCAGTAATACCCACAAATCACCTCACAATGAGGCAATTGGTCGTGTTTATATTTTACATATTTTGGATATGATTCATATTATTGCAGATTTTGAATAAAACCAATATTATTCTATATCTCGACTATAACAATGCGAAAAATGCAAGTTTTATGGGTTTTACACGAAATTGCGTATCAGTATTTTTGATAGTAATAGGTCAAACCTGATTTTTTGGTGTCAAAGTATTACGAACCCGAACCGAACTATTAACATTTTCTATCAAACTAAAATTCTAACTCATAATTTTTGTTTCTTTCTATAAATAGATTGAAATTATGAAAATTTGACTTAAATTGTGTAAAATTTAATACACCTAAAAATAAATAATAGTTATATGATAATATGAAGGTGGTTTGTTAATCGGTCAGAATAAGATACGGCTCCTCGGTTTAGCTGACAATCAAGATATAATAGGTGATTCGCTTGCAGACACAGTTAACGCAGCCAGAGTATTAGAAGAAGCAGCAAAGAAAATAGGTCTAGAAATAAATACTGATAAAACAAAAATAATGGAACTAATTGAGAGTGTGGAGGACCTCAGAGAGACGGATAATTTATACGGCTTATTAAAAAGTTAGCGATTTCAAATATCTGGGAACAATGTTAATTACAAAGAATGATTGGTCAAAAGAAATAAGTATTTGGATAAATAAAGCTCTAAAAATGTTCTATGCATTTACAAAATTCTTTACATCCAAAATTTTATCTAGGAAAGCGAAAGCAAGACTTTACGCGGCTATATAAGACCGACTCTCGCGTATGGTTGCGAAGCTTGGACGACGACTAAACAAACAGAGAGAAATCTGAAGACTTTTGAACACAGAGCATGGAGGAAAATATGTGGGCCTGTTATCGATGAAACAATGAGGAATTGGCGGAGAAGGTACAACAGAAAGTTGTACGATCTGTTGACACTAGCACCAGTAACAAGCTTCATTGAAGGCCAAAGAATACAATGAAGAATATAAATGGTCACATAATGAGAACTAAGAAGAGGCGCGTTGGAATGGAAACCACTAGGTAAAAGTCCTAGAGGTAGACCTAGGAAAAGATGGATTGACTTCTGAATGATGGAAGACTTAAAAATCCTTACAGTTGTGGATTAGAGAGAGACAGTCCAAGCTAGAGATAAGTGGTGAAATATAGTAATGACGGCAAAAAATCTTAGAGAGTTTGAATGCCAGAAGAAGAAGAAAAAGAAGATGATAATAATTATTCATTACCATCCAATACTATTATTTCTGATAAAAATTTTAAAAATATAGAGTACAAATAACATTTATATTTTTTAATACATTTATAATAACTTTTTTAAAATATTTAAATAGAAAATAGGAAAATACTTATTTGAAATAAAAATATATATTATATAAAATATGTACCTAAATGTTTTTTTTATCAACTATTAATATAAATATTATATAAATATATCGGACTGCTCACTTTGTGAGTTGCCTTGCGACACAGTTTACTGGCCAATACAATTGTACATAGTTTATATAATAGAATACAATTGAATGGATATAATAAATTAAAATAAAATAAAGATTAAAATTGAATAAGAATAAAATTAACAAAATTAAGTTCGGTTCGGTTCGGCATTCTAACAGTTCTACCCAACACTAATAATTGATGCTGTTAATAAATATATCGAACGAAAAATTAAAAAATAAAGGACTAATATATTTGTGTATGATACTTAATATATTAAATGACACGACTACAGTGGATAAAGATTTTTAAAATCTTACAAATCCGAAGTTGCAAAAATTAAATACGTGAAAATCGCGTTATGTGATGGCCAATGGAACTTCAATAAACATTAAAAAATCTTAAGGTCTAACAGAATATCGCTCAATTTTAAAAATTTAAAAAAATATGCAGTTGTTTCGTGTTATACATTTGAATGGCATTCATAGTTTAGAATAATATTTTATTAACTTTAAAACGTGTTAATTTTTTTTTATACCTGTATATATTACATTTTTTTGACCTTCATTGCATATTTTTGCATATTTTTAATAAACTTAATACATATTATATAATTTTTTATCACATATAAATCCCATTATATAATACCTTGTTATAACACTGCATGCGATCGCAATATAAAAATTTTAATTAGACTTTTAAAACGATTTAATCGCAAACGACATAAGAAATTATAACGAGAATATTCTTCTAGTTTTTTAGTGGTAGTTGGAAGGCTGTATGTCTATACATAGTATTAATCTATGAGATCATTAAAACGATTTTTTATTTTTTTTGAACATCCCAAAGAATTCTTTCATTAATCTGAATAAATTGTTGCCTATACAGAACGCCTTGATAATCGTCACTTGTACACTTATATATCATAATATATTGGAAGCCTAAACTAGTAGGTACATAAAAAAATTATATCTTAAGTGTAATAGACTATTTAATGTTATTATTAAATACCCAAATAACTATATTTAATCGTTTGGATAACTGAGATAGGGCTATCACAGTACTTAAGGTACGCCGTTGTCATACAGGTTTTTCGAAGTACCGAACTTAACTTATTGTGTATTATCTGTGTACCAAAATACATTATGTTGTTTTCACTCAGAATCTAAAATGTGATTGTAAATTAGTATAAAATAGAAATTTGTCCGTCAAATACTGATTATAATATATCACGGTACCAAACATATACCTTGCATTAGATATATGCTTTTAAATACCATATAATATATAAATTAGTTTTTGTTAAACTTAATAATAAAATTATTACTAGTTAAAGTATTATAATTTATTATTAATACAATGATTTTTTATAATTTTAAACTATTTCAGATCAAATATCATTTAGTAAGTAGTCTGAACTATTAAAATTATTACAATTTAAATCTAAAATAGTTGAAGCAACTTCTATCTAGTATTAAAAGTATTAAATTTAATATTATAAAATTTCATTAAATAACTATTGGTTCATATATAA
The DNA here is from genome assembly GCA_025469195.1 of Chaitophorus viminalis. Classification (NCBI taxonomy): domain Eukaryota; kingdom Metazoa; phylum Arthropoda; class Insecta; order Hemiptera; family Aphididae; genus Chaitophorus; species Chaitophorus viminalis. Next base: position 30,822 of record JAIPRK010000985.1, read on the forward strand.
GAACTTAACCAAATTGTAAATGTTAAACAAACTGTAAAAAAAAAAAATGTAAATTTTGTAAATAGTATGATGTAAAACTATACATTAGACAAAGCTAATGACCATTGCTGTCAAAGCTCATGTTCAATAAAAAAATAAATAAACTTATTTATGTATACAATTTCATATGTAGGTATATAGTGAGGTTATCAAAACAAAACACTCTGCTATCGAAATGTGTGATCTAATAAGTAAATATAAAATAGTATAATCTAAATGGTTTCTGTACGTAATCAACTGCGGTTATACAATATACATTAGATACTATATATATGCGCCTCGAAAACATCGTGTTCGGAATTTTCATTTTTTAAATAAACGTTTTCACGAAGCACGTCGATGTAGTGATATTTTTTATATAAAACACAAATAGCTGGTGATTATTAAATTAAAAATCCTAAGTATAGATGTAAGTAGTAAATATGGTATGAACTATAAGGTATCCGTTTTAATAACAATTAATAATAAAACTATTGATAATATTTATAACCTCGTCTTATAAATAATGAACCATACACTGATAGACATGTTTTATATACTATATTACAGTTTGGTATATACTATATTACAGTGATATTTTATTAATATGTATCGATATTTCTTCATATTTGGCAGCAGTTTTAAATTTGGTGTGGTAAATGTCGCAGGAAGTTTTGGACACACGTACACTTAAATACAGGTAAAATATGGTAAACTAATAGGTACGTCTTTTAGCCAGCATGAAATCTATGTAATTATAATGTAGGTAAATAATATTATAATCTTAGTACCAGTTTATTTAGTTATAAAATTAATGTACTATTCATATTATATGATATAAGGGTAAATATATCTTGAGGTTAGAGGAGACTTAAGTCTCAAATACAAAACTAGTAGTTCTTTTACTATTCTAAAATATCATTGATTCGCAATTTATTGTGTTGTATGAACATTATAAATCTATAAAAATTGTTTATCTTTAATTTCTATATGATTGATATATAAATGATAACATGTACGACATTTGTCTTTTTAAATTTTTATGAACGTCTGGAGAATAGCGAGCTACTCAAATATTTTTAAATAATCGTTTTTAATGCCTCTAGAGAACAAACTATGAAAAAACTTGTAAAATACAGTTAATTACAGAAAATTACTGAAAATGTATATTGTATCAGGAAATCGAAGCATTTTTATTGCTCCAAAACGTATCGTCAGACATACAAAAAAAAAAAAAACACAAATCATTGTAAAATCAATATATTCATCACTCCGTTCAGAATCTAAAATATAGAAAATGTTATGTACACTGTGAAAACAACTCTCGGAGCTATTTGTACAGTGACTAATATTCATGTTGAATGGTATGCGTGCATTTATAAATAAATGTGTATGTTACATAGGCAGTGCAGGTTACCGCGGTTTTAGTGACAATTAGTTGCATTAGAACATATTTTATAAGAAGCAACAAATGGTAGAATAATTTAAATGTATGTAACGTATTAGTCGTTTTCGTGCTGTAACGCGATCAGGTGTACTTGTCTATGCTGAAATCTTAGACAAATCGAGCAGATTAACCACGTATAGCAGGTACACAAATAATTGTTGTTGGTCTTACGGAACGTAATATGTGATAATCATAATTATTGTCGTAATATAATTCACCGTAATACCGTATACATGTACGCACGTAATAGTAGGTAGTTTTATAACGGCCTTTAGTTAGAATAATGGGCGCATAATCATCTTGTTTATAATATTATAATAATACGAACAAACCCGCAGTTGCATTTCAATTAATATAATTACATGGTTCATGAAAAATGTGTTTGAATGTGTGGGGAACGTGTGCAGGTTGTGCGTCTATTTTGAATTTCGCCGTGCGTGAACGTGATACAAGCATAGCGTAAGTATACGATATTATGATACGCATTTATATATGACGTGTGCAAGAATTCGCGAGGAAAATATTTTTTATCATGCCATTATATTAATACTTCCGAGTGCTCCGTAGTATAGCCGATATGGAGACTTAAAATATATTTTAATGTATCGAAATAAGTGCGGAGAGTATTGATATTTTATTTTCATCATATACACACACCACACACACTTATATATAAATATAGGTATTATGTGCGTAGGATGTAGAGGTACCATTATGATAAGTTTTATTTGAAAGCAAATTGCTATAATATATTCGTGGAGCCGCGCACGAGTTGTTTTTAAATGCGAATATTCCATATTCATGTGCGTCATAGTTTTTTTAAAGTAAAATACGAAACTGTGTAGAAATATTTTTCTTAAATCTCAATATTGTGAAATCATACAACCATCCAGGCATCATATATACCTATGTATTATTAATTTATTTGACCACTGTCGACGAACTTTTTGATCAAAAAATTATTCTCGTCTCATTGTCCTCGTTTTATTATACTCCTCTAGTTTACTAAAAAAAGTAAATAATCCTTCTTCTTTTGATCATTTATAATATATTAAAATATTAGGTTATTTATGACATTTATTTAATAATGCACTATAAGGTTAATCAGCGGGTATTGCAGTACAATTAACAGGCACTCTGCTGGTAGTCGTCATCTGTAATCTGTACTGAAAGTGATACGCGCGTTCATTATTTCAGAAAGGAATCGGCAGATTATTTTTTCAGAAAATCACTCGTCGTAAAAAACGCACTTCATTAACACTCGTTTCGCCTAAACTTTGATTATTAACAAAAATTATGTTAAATTTTGTAAGCCGATACATTTTTTAAGAATAGTTCCTAAATTGTTGTTATGAATCTGGTTTTAATTAAATTGTTTAATCACATACAAAAACCGTGTTAACACAACATTAATGAAATAACATAAAAGTGATAAATAATAAATTAATATATATTGTAACATATAAATATATAATAATAGATTAAGACTTAAGTGGACATTACACCCGCACGTGTTGTCACCGTTATATGAACGTATAGCATTGGAAATTTGCTGTGTTGATAGCTTTATTACATAAACTAATCAATTATCAGCTATCATGCGTCATGGAAAGAACATTATCTATGTTTTATTGGGTGGTTTTTTACGATATTTTATTTATTAAGTAAGCTATTCGTTATTTTTTTTAAAAATGTTTTGATATTTCATACATAATCTGTAACTCACTTAAAAATTAGAATATCGTGAAAAACTGACCAACAAAACACGTAATTTAATTTCCGTGATAATAAATTGGTCTATTTACGCTAATATTAAAGCTGAAAACATAACATTTGACCATTTTAAATACCGAACGAAAATTTGCTATGTTGCACTTTATAAGACGGAGATAACACATGTGGGTGTGGTGTCCTCTTAAAGCAATGGGTTTAAGTTATACCGGTTTAATATTGAATTATTAATATAGGTATACTCGTATACCATAATATTTTAATAATAAAATGAACAACGAATGCATAAATGGTACCTAATAAATATTATCATAAGTATACTCTATAATAATATTAACTAATAAAATATACAATTTAATAATCCGAATAATTAGTAACATGTGTATAAGCGCGTAAAAGTTGATAAACAATGAGAGAAAATATGTGTTTGTGTATTAATTAAGCTGCTAAAATTTATTGCTTAACGAATTCGAAAAACGTTCAATGCAGAATAAATAGGTCATAGATATACCTAGATACCTTAAGGTGATTATTACTAAATAAAGTAGCGGTTTATTAAGAAAAAGAAATGTCACGTGAATGAATGAACAATGTTGCAAATCGCGTTTCCTTTATAGCAAATTAATATAATTTAGTTCTACATAGAATATAAATGTCTAATATTTTTTAAAAGTTCTATGCGTACGATTTTCTACGTATAACCACGAAAACGAGTGTAACCATGAATTACGTATTCATTATTTAAATTGGTGAACATCTAAGAATATTTATCAGGTGCCACGGTTATATTTTTATTAAAATTACACCCGTACGCGCTTTGAGTTGTACATCGTAGTCATCGTACTCAAAAATATGGCGTTTCAAGTAATTAAATCTATATACCTAGGTACATAATAATATTATACAAGTATATGGCTAAACCGCATTTTATATAATTTCATATAAAAAATATATTATTTATTTATCTTGTACTGAATCGGTTCGGTCGTGAATATTCACCAATGTTTGATAATCGTTATTTTTATTTTATACAGTAATAAATCAAAAATTGTTTCCAGTGTCGATATGAATAAACAATATGTAGAGGTACGCGTATAGAACAACGTGGCTTTTTTATTATATGCGTTACTACGTTCCGTGTATGTTGTGCTTTATGAAATGTAAACCGTGCACAGATTTTGCCGTGTTTTGTAATTATTTGTTTGTCATGCGTTTGCCGAAAAGTTAATTTTAGATGATAAATTGCTAATACATTCGGTGGAAAGTGACTCTTTTCTGTTCAACACTTGGCAAAAAAAAAAAATTAATATCCAATAAGAAGATATATAAATATACACGTACATAATGATATAGCAGACTTTCATCGCGGCTTGGCCACGCTATACAATCTCTTTGTACAACGTGCACATTTTTATACGTTTTTAATTTCCAATGTTCATGATGATATTGTGTGTTATTATTATTAGTAATTACTATTATTGCACCGCATTGACAAAAATAATAAGGCATGATAAAAAATAGTATGTTGTGCGTCTCGAGCGTAAATTGCTTACAATGCATAGCGAGACAATATAATACATCTTGTCGGGAAAACGAAACGAAGATAAGTGGGCGATAATTCAATATGTCTACATCTGCGACAACGCGTATACGAGTAGGTACCCCTGGCTGTCGAGATACACCCATAAGCTACATTGCAATATTCGTATTCTAAATAATATTATTATTTTATTTCACACATTTTCAAATAAAAATTAAAAATCCGACGGGGCAACGCGCACTCCCGATGAATGCAAAGAAAAACGGGAAAAATTAGAGGCTAATTACGCATTCACGGAGGGGTACGGGAAATTATTATTTCTGGTCGGTGGCGTCTCGTGCTGTACAACTCGCGGAGTTATATTATTGTAGCATACGGACTTGTTATAATATTAGGTTAATATTGCATCGAAATGAAAACTCGGCTTCGGTATAGAACCGAGTAGGCGGTAATGGAGGGTAGGTGCAGGAAAACAAAAACGTGGTATCAATCAATCTGACGAATCTGTGGTGCGCAAATTCCGGAAAAACGTTTTTTTTTTTTTCGTCCGTTTAATGCATTTTTAGTTTTTTTTTTCAATACACACACCCGTTCGTCCTTTACGACGGCCGCTGATGTATAATGTATTTTGATAATTTATGTGCGTATAATAAATTATGCATTTGCGCGGCACAATACGGGCACGACACACTAAAATATGTCGCGTATAATGTATGCGTTTATAGAATTATAGACTGTTTGACAGATTACTCCCTATGTATAGTTTCTCTGTGTATCTCGCAGGGTCGGCGATCGCGTTTTTATCCTCTGCGTAACCTTATGAATCCGCTTTTGCAGGCGTGTATGGTTATGTATACAATATATGTAATGTTAAGGTAAAAATGTATTTACAATGAACAGCAGTATACCTTATCCGCCAAAGACCAAATCACAAAAACCATCATGATTTGAATAATTTTTTTCATATCATTTAATTGATCTCCATAAATAAATGTCACTATGGGTACTTAGTTTAGTACAAAAAATGAACGCATTATGTATATATATTGTGCGCATATTGTAGTATTGTACACATTTACCTTCAAAATAAGAAGTTAACTCATTTTTTCACTCATTGAATTAAGTCAATCTACAGAAAAATAAGATAAGTTTTAAGCTAAAAATTATACTTCTCTTTCTTATTATTTTTCAATAGGTAGATACAAATTTGACAGAAAAAAAAATCCCAGCTAAATTCCGTGAAGTAGTGCATTCAACTGTGCACATAATTACAATTCCAATTATTTTTATCGAGAACATTAATTCGTATAAAATATATATTTTTATATTTTTAATATGTGGAATTTAAATAAAGGAAGGGAGGGGGGAAGAGGAAATTTTATGTGAGTATAAAATTATTAAACTAATTAGTATAGCTGGATATCATTGAAAACAATTATTCAACTCGTAAAGGTTGTTTTAAAAAAATAATTAGATCGTTAAGTAACTGAATTAAAGGTAAGTTCACAATAACTTTTTAACTCTTTAACGCACTTCAAAATGTGAACAGCGTTTAGTAACACACTAACACCAATTCGGTTAAAAAAAAAAAAAAAGATCTCATATTTAGGGACTCAGAATAATATGAGTGTCTTGGGCATTCTATACATTTTTTAATATATGTACGCACATACGTGATGTCATTATTATATACGCCGTAATTTCGTGTGTATGTATTCGTGCGGTAGAAATGGAAAACAAACGACTGGTTGGAACATTATAATTTATAATCCATTGTGCGTGATATGTATTCAGGGTGTCCGTCAGACGCTAAAAACACCACAACGAGCCGTTTGAAAATGAGTTATGCGCGTACGCGGTATAATTATATAAGTACATCAACGAACGTCTCGACGAATCGATTCATTTTATTTCCGTTCGCATAAGATACACTTTATAAAGACGCATTAGGTGTACTATATAATATTGTACGTCATTAGCGTGCGTGTACGTCAAAGCCCGTCATCGTGGGCGGACGAAATTTGCGCTGCGCGTGCACTTTTTATTCCTTTGAGGTTTTCAATAGACAGCCCATTGATGTACATATTATATTATGATCCGCAGCTCGTTCGTATATTATATGATATGTAATATTCTATAGGTGCCGTGCACAAGATGACAAGATCAAACGGTGCGCTATGTATAAACATGCGTTGAGATTGGCAGTAGCGTTTAAAAAAAATAAAATTATATTATAATATATGGTGCGTTAACGATTCTCGCGGATCTATAATTATTCTGGATTTTCGCGTACCCCATTGATCAATAATACCTTAGTATTTGTACGAAATCTTAAAAATCACATATTTTGATCTTAAACAATATAAAGTATACCGTATAATCTGTATCTACTATTTCCACAATCGTTTCATCTCTTTCTTTCGCTATCTTGATCCAAACATTCACTTTATCTTATTTTTACTTAATGACTCTATTGATGCCTCCGATCTTCTTTATTCCGTCTCTTTTCATATTTCTGCCTATCCAAATAGAAACCACTCTTTATATTACGTCCCTTCTCACCGTACGAATACAACCACGACCATTCTATACATAGAATGGTTTGCCTCCTTAACACCACCTAAAACTACATTTTATATCTATATTTAGTGAATTTTCTATCATCTTAGTTTGCCAAACTTGATCCTTTAGTACCGCTGTATACGTTTAATTATTAATTGTTAATTTATTAGTATATTCAATTTTATATTAATTTATTTCTATTATTATTTTCACTTATTGTATATTTACCAACTATATAATTGTGTATATACGTGTGCGTGTGTATGAGCACCGAAATAACATTTATGGGTGCAAGGAGTGAGGACCATTCGCCGTACGTCGTACGTGTAATATTATGCTCATATAGTAGTATGAGTGAAAACCCCGCGGGGCCGTCGGAAATAAAAACGGCTTTGTGCACGAATGTTTTTGTATATATATATAATAATATATATATATTGGTTTTACTCGTTTTCGTTTCGGTGTACACGGAGCGCATGCATATACGCAAACACAGACATATCGCATAATATAATATGCGTACAATGTACGTTTATATTATGCATGTGGATTTATGTATACACCTACTACATCCTATTCGTCTAAAGGTTTTTCGTATGTACACTCGCAATATTGTTTATTTATATATATAATAATAATAATAATAATAATAATAATAATAATAATATAATATATTGTGTGTATTTTGTGTGTTTTCAGCCAAAGCCGCTGGCGTCGGTCTAGCAGTCCTGGTCGTTCTAATCATATCGTCGATAGCTTGCTATAGGTCAGTGCATATTGCCAAAGAGCGCGATTTTACCCACATCCGCAACCTATTGCATTGTTAGCGTATGTGATTTCAGAATGCAAAAGAATAATAAGGCGGCCGCGGACATCGAGTACCCGGCGTACGGCATCACCGGGCCCAACAAAGACATTTCGCCCACCGGCGACCGGCGCTTAGCGCAGTCCGCTCAGATGTACCATTACCAGCACCAAAAACAACAGATCATAGCTATGGAAAAGTAAGTGATAACGACAGCGCATTGTTCGTATTGTATCGAGTTGATCGAGTTGCACTTCCAATGGAGTGGCGCCTGCCGTCAGTATAAATGTTTAAACCAAGTCGTATGTAGACGCTTAAGACTTATAATTTTCTCGGAGTTGTCTAATAGTTGTGGATATGGTCATTGGATATTGACAGATGATCTTGTCTCGTGTATAGCGTTTGCGAGCAAACTACATGGACGTCAAGCCTGTGAGCTTCGTTTGCTGCGGTAGACTGCTTATATTTCGGTCGTTTCTGCCAAACCGGTTGTTTGCAGTAATGTTCCGAAAGACGATATTTTGACAACATGATATAACAGTAACTTTAGAATTATTAGCACAACCCCACGGTTGAATGCCATCATAGGTCAAGGATGGTGAACCTATGTCGCACGTGTGTCACATAGTGACACGTGCCTATAATTTCAGTGACTTGCCGATTTAAATAAGTATAATTTATAATTTTAAATTTGTTTCAATTAATAACTCAATAAAAATAAAGTGTTCATATTAATATATTATAAATAATGCAAATTTTAGATTCCTAATAAAATATTAACATAGTCCTGTTTATGTATATTATGTTTTAATTAATTAAAAAAGCAGAAAGCAAAAAAAAAGATCATTAAAAGCTACTGATGTAGGGCAAATACGTAAATCAAAATGTTTCTAATCAAAAATGTTTATTCCACCCATGGATCCCATAGGTGTCTACAAAAAATGTCATCCTGCTATATAGTCTCATTGGTTAAATAACATCCAAATCACTCCGTTCAGAATCTAATACAAACCATTTATTATTATTATTATACTACCACAGCAAGGATTGTTACATGTGTATAGGTATATATCATAAATACATACTTACATAGAATATATAATTAAAACGAGTAAAGTATGCGGTATGATTTAAATAACACGTAATAAAACTGTATTCTCTACAATAAGTTTAAAATAATATTTTGAAGTATTTCTGTAGAAAAGCAATTATATACGGCCTGATTAAAAACTGTAAATAACACCAAAAACTATACAGTAGTATTCATCACTATACTTTTATATAACTTGTATAATAGCTGCTCTTGAACGGCATTAAATGGAATCAATAAAAGAAACCTTAAATTTCACGAGCGCAAGTCATTATAGTATACTGTTATACGCGAGTGGAACACAATATTGACATCGATCGATGTACTTACATATTTTTTATTCCAATGACGTTTTAAGAATAAATCGTATTGCATAACAATTATTATTATTGTATATGCTTTATAATAAATTAACCAACGAAGCTTTCCAATTGGAATGAAAAGCTTCGCAGTGGGGAAATAATATAATGTAATAACTTTTCCAGATCGGTGATATTATCGGAAATTTTTGAGGCCAAGGGCGTTCATTATTTTTGACGGGACATAACCTCTTCTTAGATTTTTCGGGCATTTTAAATAATAATTTATTACCATATTGTTTAACCAATTTTGATATGATTTTAAATTAACGATTGTTAATTAATTGCTAACATGTAAATGTTATTCAAATATAGAGCGGTTAATTTACTCTAAATCCCATATATTTACATACACATATATTATAGGAATAAAAATGTACGGAAAATGAAATATACAACAAACAATAGTTACATTTATAAGAGTTATTCGACCAATAGATTGCTCGTGAGCGAGTTTCACGTACCTAGTACTTGTCGAGCCTTATAGCATATTATGTAAGGATATTTAAAACTTTTCCCTCTGTATGTAAAAAAAAAAAAATTCAAACCGTATAAATAATGTACATATTTATTTGCCGTTTTCGGGACATTCTTAATGTCGAATTTGGTTGACCCTTATTGTTTATCACGTTACGGAATGGATAAAAGTTGTTCTGTCGGTAGGATTTTGGTGACAGGATATCTAGAAAATAATGATTGACCTTTTTAGTCTTTAGACTTTTTTTGCCCACCCACGTGACATACGCCGACCCGGGTATGCGCACCAAGGCTCTTTTGGGGGTAACGTTACAAACGGAAAGATCACTCTCACACTACGCCGATTTGAATAATAATAATAATAATATACACGATTGGTGTACGTTTTTCAGTAATAGTTCGGTCAAAGAAAGCCGGTGCGGTTCAGTCAGCGACCCGGACAGTGACGACGACAACGAGGAAGGTGATTACACGGTTTACGAGTGTCCGGGATTGGCCCCGGTAAGTTACACTCGACATTTTATTATGTAGATAAAATACATTGGTAGTATGATAATTCAATATCGGTGTGGAAACACAAAAAAACCTTATGACCGTCGAAAGTGCATAATGCAATGTGCGTGAACCGGGGCATTTCACCCTGCAGGCTGCAGTGCACACTCTTTGCCATCGAGGGGCAAAATTTAATTTTCTTACGTCATGCGCCCGTCCCTGCAAATGATATACGTCATATCAAGTAACATACTATTCTTCGATCCACTGTCTGTGTGAATACGACAGCCGCTGTCCGCTGCAGCGGTTTTATCGGAGTTGGTTTAGTTCGAAACGATGTAAATGTGAAATATAGGAACATACTTATCAAAAAATACCATCCACCCACCCATCCGATTTCCTAGTGGTTCCTATGCATCATTTGTCACGGTTGCACGTCACAGTGACACCCTGTAAATACATATAGTATAAACATGTTTAGCTGGGGATTAACAAATATATAACACTCTTTACCTTAACCAAAATTTTTGCATCGCACTTGGCGCAGAAAAAGATATAATTTTCGAATTGCACTCGGTTTGAAAACAGGTAATGTATATTTTTTATATTACTATACAATAACGTAGTATTACGTTAGTTAAATTGAAACTCGAGGACACGCCTATATTTGTTTCAAATATATCGGTAATGTCAAGAAAATCTTATATTTTGTGGATAAATTTTTTCAGCGATACTGATGGTACCTACGTAAATAATGCGTTTAGAGTTTATAAGTTTAAGCGTTTAGACTGTTAATCGTTTAAAGTGCGCCTATATAATATTAGTAAAATTTCTTGGTCGATCAAGAGCAGCAGCACACTATATCTTTGACTAATTAATCTCGAGTGAAATTCGAATATATTATTACCTATTTTTGACTCGAGTGCAATTTCACAAAAATAGTTGCAATCCCAACTCACCTATATGGACCGGAACAAGTAGATCCACGAATAAAATAACATGTGTTATTGTAATCAAAAATATTAGGTGTTTTCGATCCTATTCTAAGTAATTCCGATAACATTATCAAAAGGGGGTTTTTTTTAATTAACACGACTGTGTTATCAGTTTATCACCTTAATTTTTGTTCCAACACTGAATGAAGCATATCTCACGCTTTCTAAAAATCTTAAAACACCTCATAAAAAAGTTGGAAATACGTCACAGTAGACCCACCTGGCCACCCCTTATTTTCTGTGATCAAGTGCAATATGAAGCAGCTTCTACCGTTATCATTAAATCATTTGTAGGCTCGAACTATATTATACTTCGGTGGAATTGCGCCCATTCTACCTTTATACATTATACACGAGAAAAACGCAATATGATTGCGCTCTTAAAATTATTGCATGATGGCGCCCGTTTTTTATCTGCAACAATAATGTTTAAACATATTATTTAATAATATCTACATACATATAAACAAACCTCGAAAGGAATAAGAAGGAAAATTGAAATTTATAACGAAAATTTGGAAAAATTAAACGCAATGAAATATCTATACTAGAATACTTGAATGTTAATGGGATCAAAATGGTAATTTGATAGAAAAAAAAAAATAAAATTTTAACGGTGTATTTTTTTAGTGTACTTATTCGTTGGTTTTGAGTCTGAAACAGTTATTAACCGAGTGAACGATTGAATTTTGTCGTTAAATTGGAAAGGAAAATCGTTAAAGGGGCAACACCTATATATATATTACATGGAACTCAATCGTGTTGCGTTTTTCCCGAGCAAAACGTGTCGGACGGGCGCAATCGTGTTACATACACATTATGGTTATTTCGTAGGTGTAGGTAACGTATAGTTATGATGGTAAAAACTTTGGCCGAAAGGTCAGAAAAACTCCATGGTCCACCGCGTCCCGCGTATAACGTAGAATAATATAATGTCCATCTTCGCAGTGTGCCTGCAGTGTCTTGGCAGTGTGACGCCTATGCCTATGTAGGTACTGTTGTGTATATTTTCATTGTATATCATTACATTACGTTCGTACGAGATTCGGACGCACATGAATACGCGTGTTGGTTTTTTTTTTTTAGGCAGGAGAAATGGAAGTGAAAAATCCGCTGTTCCTTGACGACAACACGCCGGCGTCTCCCAACGCCACAGGATGCAAGGACAAAACCGCAGGAAATGGCGTCATACCAGCAGCACCCGTCCCGTAATAGAAAATATAACTCTATATCCATATACACCACTCCATACATTTATATATATATAGATATATAAATATATATATATATATATATATATATATATATATATATATATATATCATACATTCGTCTACATCCGAAATATCAAAGACAACGCTATATTTTATTTATTTTTATTTTCTTATCGTTTTATTTATTTATTTGTTTTTTTTTTATTTGATTACCACATTACTATTACGTATAATATAAACCTACCGTTTGTTTATCGAGATCATTGTTTATCTATATACATTATGTAATATCAATACGGTGTGCGTACAATAATAATAATAATCAACGTAAACGTATACACATAAAACAATATTATGTTATTATAATATAATAATTCATGTAAATCAAAACCATTCATTTATAATATTGAGTAGTACTGCGGTGCGGAATGAATGTCAATAATATATGGTATACGAAGTCGTGTAATATTATAATGTTGTACAATACACCGTGATTATACATCATAATATTACCTAAATAATGTTCAATGGACCGTAGTGGTGAATATTTATCCGGGTCGAGAATCTGGGCTGATTGGCAAGATTGCGTTTCCATCAGTTTTGTGCACGTATAATATTGTATTGAATAATATATTTTTCATACATGATCAGTCGTCGATATGGTAAAATGAATATATTTTTCGCTTTTTATTTTCCAACTAGATATTATAAAACGATTCGTTGCGATTGAGATTTTCTTCTAATATTTTATCATGACATCATCAACTTTAGACGATACTACGAGAGAGACAATTTTCCCATCCTGATATAATTTTATACTTTGTTCCGGTCTTTGCTGAAAAAAACCATGCTTGGAAAAAATTGAAGGGTCCTTGGAACCATGAATAGTGACTCGGATTAATAACTATCACCGCAAAAACACACGGAACTGCGGCGACAACAACACATCATATTTTTAGCACGCAATCCGGAAAACGGTTGTTTTCGATCTCAATTCAATCATTTCTCGTAATCAATCGAAACGGTCGTTGGTACGGGGTGACGAACGCAGTTTTCGTTTAGAAGGAAGCGCATGCTTGGTATTGGTGTTAGGTCTAAAGTAAAGGAAATTAAATCCGGAGTCTCCGAAAATCTAGATTTAAGGATCCATGGTTTAGGTTTATCATTGCGGAATTCTGTATTATAATCATGAAATACAAAAAAAAAAGAAAAATTTAATCATTATGTTATTTATTATAAATAATCTATAAAAGAATACTACTTCAATATTTTCAAATCCAAAATCCGGGGATTCAATACGAAATTTACATATTAGAACTCAAAATCTGGATTTACCGTAAAATTTGGATTTCAAACTATACAAAAATCTGGATCTTTCCCATCACTAGTGTTGAAAGGGCTAAGGAGGCACTGGTAATACACCAAAAATATTTCAACACGTTACCTATGTAGCATATTAACAATGTTCCGTTTTCAACTGCACCGCAAGTCCATGCATGCACATCATAATAATATCGTACATGACTAAAAACAGTTCTAAAATTTTGCGGCCGTCGATTTCTATAAAAAAATGATCCACAAGATACGAACGGAATTTGTTCATTTTAGAGCAGTCGACGCTATTAAATTTGCTATGACGTATATCTCTCCTTCACGATCCGGCATGGTAAACGCGCGCACGGACGAGACAACGATCGCTGTCGACACGTATACTCTCGTTCGAGACGATATTTTTTCACGCGCACCGCTGTATAATTAGTAGTATTTCGTAAGCACGTACGGCTGTTTTTTTTTTAAACATATTTTACTGCATAAAACAATATACATTTTTAGTTTTTCCGTCATAATATTATTGGTATTGTGTTTTCACATACCCAGTGCCCAGATTCGAACAATTTGCTTACATAAAATTTCCTTTCCCCCCTCACTATTCGTGGATCGTTATCAACATTATATTTCGGTCAATAACAGTTTTAACCACTTTACAAGGGATGGGGGGCAATACGTTTGGGCAAATTTACCCGAAATAGAACGCTTTAGGGCGTAAATCCATAAAACGTTTGGTCGTAATATTTCCATTCATAATTCAATGTTTGAGCGCATTTATTTCTTTACATATACTAACATAATGTGCTAAATCTGAACCCATTAGCGTTACCCAGAAGGCACCGCAAAGATTGGATGGCACTTTGGCACAATATATTCAAAGAATTTTTTTTTAAACGTCCTAGTCTAATTTTTATCCATTATTAGTTTATTATTTATCAATATTATGATCTTTTCTATATTTATTTTATGTAATTAGTTAATTTTTTTAACACACACTATATCATCTACAGTTGCACTATAGTTGATAAATATCTATAGCTGTATTTGATGCGGTATTTTTCAATAATTAAAACATGGTCTATACTATAGACTCTATAGATCAAACGGATAAGTACTTATCAGATTAGATTACAAATAAGACTTTCGATTACTAGTTAAAGTAACTATTGTGCCCAAAGATGTTTTTATAAATGCCCCCCCTCCAAAAAAAAAAAAAAAGTGTTAACAATTTTCAGATAAACTGTTTATACTGCACCTAAACGGGTTATCCACGCTTAACAGTCGTTTCACGCTTGACCCGTGGTGTGTGTGTGTGTGTGTGTGTGTGTGTGTGTACGAGCTCAAAATGGCCATTGGAAATCCAATGAACATTTTGTCGATTTCGCACCCAACTATTCTTCAAAGGGTATTTCGGGGACGAAAAATAAAAACAGACATTAAACCTGGTGCAGTGTTGAACGTACTTTTTCCGAATACCTAACTTACCGTACGAACTGTGTTTTGGATTTTTTACGAAAAAACGTAATACACAATAACAACAATTATCGTTTATGGATCCGTGTGTTTCGATCCCGATTTCCTTCCTTCATCGTTATTATGCATTCAAATCTGAACGAGTTTGCGATCCGTTACAGCCGGTCGAAAAATGTAAAACCGTAGTCCGTACATGCATATTATATTATAATAATGTATTGTATAGTTACGTGATTATTATTCGTCTTACTCGTCCATAATAATATACCAATATATTACATTGATTACACACACACTATCATATTACAGTAAATTAAATATTATATTAAAGATATATTTATAAATATAATAGTATATAACTACGTATATAAATCATATTTTACCCGTTGACTAAGTATTTTTAATGTCTGATTATATTTTGTTATTATTATTATTATTATTATTAATTATTATTATTTTTTTTTCGTACAACAGAATATGTAGTTATTTATAATATCGATGTTAATTAATGTTAGTCAATTCATTATTGTGTTTGTTTTTTAAGTCTTCCAAATTGTACTAGATCACTCGAACTATATATATTCATTCGCTCGATATGTATATAATATAGAGATATTATATAATATATTACGGTATTACGTATACGAGTACATCTACACACACACGCGCGTCCATGCAAACAAATATACGCGTATATAAAGTATGAAAAAGTACTTTTGAGCAGATATTATTTTTACGTCAGCAAAGATGTTAAGAGACCGGAGTTTGTACTTAATAACATTGCCGATTGGGACTGTGAGAGTTGTCAAACTATTTTAGTATGTTCAAAAATCGTTTGCGTTTTGAATCGGGTCCAGTTTGATTATAATATTGCCATGCTGAAGAACGAATGAACGGACGAGAAGAAAACCTCGGGTTGTCTTGGGCACCTCGATAATATAGTTATTATTATTGGACAACGGTAATATCGGTACAACAAGTTTGTATACACTCTTAACATGATTTTTTTTTTATATTCAATGCGTTAATTTCACGTACGAACGTTTCGGAAGGAATAGAAATTTAACTTTCTGGATTAAATATGTCTTTAGAATCCGTTTCTTCGTGGTACCGTCTTTACGTAAGTACAATATTAAGCCAACGTATATACACGTCCCTCCGATTAACGAAACCTTCACACGACAGTCGTATACATTTTAAAACGTTTTCCGTAAGCTCGTTCCATTCTCTGACCGAGGTGGTCATCGGATATTGTCAATGAAACATAACCAGTAACGTACCCAAATAATACAGTTGTATACAGAAAATAAATTATGAAAACTTCCCGAGTAGATCCGTAGTAAAACAGCTGTTCAGCTGTTTGAACGGTTCCAAACGTATCGAGCGAGATAGATATAAAATAAAATATATATTTAAATTAAACTATATCATAAAAAAAGTATGTAGATGTAGATGTAACCACGTTCGACTTATAAATTAATATATTGTTGTCTTGCAGGTATGTTTAAACTCATAAAAATGTTTGTCAATTCAAATATTTTGAAAACCTCATCAATTATTATTATTATATATTATACGATAACATGCAAAATAACTATGTCGTAAGTTAAACCTAAGTCAATTTACTAATATTCGTAAATTATTATTTATATTTATAAAATATACTATATATATATATATATATATATCTCAACATTGATTTTAACATACTAATTCTTACCGTTGCATATATGATGTAAAAGGCACTATACGAGTGCATATATATATATTCTACAAATACGTATATTGTTATATCGTTTGGAATCAATATTATAATTACATTGTTAACAGAGTTTGGAATAGTTTAACTAAATGGTAAGAAAAAATTACCTAATACATTAGTTTGAAAACATACATGATGTATACAAGGACTATAATTTATTCTACGCTCCATTGTGACTTAATATTATACTATTGTTACATAGTAGGATTTTTTCGCGTTTGCTCGCGTCTATAGTTTTCAACAATTATAATGCAAAACAAAATGTGATTCGCTGTACAGGTAAGTATAACTACACTAAATATACCTATATAGTATATATATATATATATATATATACATATATACACATTAATATGATATATATACATTTACAAATCATACACAGTAAACATACAAGTCCAATATTGTCCATGCATCCATTATAATTTGTTTTCCCTGTGCTCTCCTGTGGTATACGGTGTCCCAATAATATCCAAATATTTTATATTTATGTTTATTATTATTATTATTGTTATCTTACGTAGAACAAACCTGTTGAAATCAAAATACGTTTTCTCGTGGTCGTGAATTAAACCTTTAAACCGTCTAAGCATGGTTCAGTATACTATATTTACAGATGTGGCCAAAAAAAATGTCATGTGTCTATCGAGATAGACTCACAAGGGCTTCATTAATCATTCCTACATAATACATTTTTTTAGATATTACCGCCTATAGGTACAATATACAATGCAATATACGGTACGTTGAACTATACTACACGCACCACGATCGTTTTTTAATCGTATCTACAAAAAATTTTTTAATATTTTTCATTCCTTTCTAAGTGGATACAAATTAATATATATATTTCTTTTTGTTTTGTTTTCCCGGCTTTTAAGACCATTCCGTATAACAAACAGTCTTCCCATGTGAGGCGTGATCTGTGGTTTTTTCCTTTTGGTTTCTCTTTCACATCAAATTATAATCCTTAAAGATAGAAGTCATAAAAAAATCAGTTTGTTAAATTTAAAAATTATATCTCACGTAATATTACAAAATAAAAATCCCTTTTCGATTTTTTTGTTCTGCAAATTGGTATATGTTTTTATGACTTATAGTTACATATCTATATGAACATGAAGTATTGCTAAGCCACTAAGTCTGGTGTTCATCATTCTTGACCGCTGCCAAGTTTTTACTCTGTAAAAGCATAGCAAAGCAAAAGACAAAAGTGTTAAGCTTGAAGTTAAAAATCTTAGAATAGAATTTCAGAAAACTTAAAAGTTAGTTTTTAAAGTTTAATTTTTACGCATTTTATTTTAAAATATTTTTTACAACTAATATAAGCTTTGAAATGTTAAAAAAATATTAAAATCATTAATTTGTTTTGTTATCACGATGAAATTATTTATTATAAAATAATGTAAAATAGAAATATTATTAGCGTTTGGTTGTAATCACTTATCTTGTAGGTATAAAAAATTCGAAGCCTTGATTAATTTGTTTAATTTTAACCATTTAACTTGTTGCATAAAATGGTTATTTCGCAATTCTTTAGAAATTTTAGAAATTAAAAATTTGAAAGTTATTTTCCTATGATGGTTAATCGGGTTGAAATGTCCAATTTGGTATATTGAGTTTTTCATACATGTATAATATTACAATAACACAATAAAGAAAAAAAAAGAACCGGATGGGCCTAGCTCTGATGTACAGTAAGGGGTGGGGAGTGTACCTCGTTCATAGGATAGGTCATTAGTCATTACAATGGATTTGTTAAATTTG
The DNA here is from genome assembly GCA_025469195.1 of Chaitophorus viminalis. Taxonomy (NCBI): domain Eukaryota; kingdom Metazoa; phylum Arthropoda; class Insecta; order Hemiptera; family Aphididae; genus Chaitophorus; species Chaitophorus viminalis. The sequence continues at coordinate 49,883 of JAIPRK010000985.1, forward strand.
AATGCAATGATAGATATCATTGTATACGAAAAAGGATTCTGAACGGAGATATTAAATTGAAATATTTGCTTTTCAAACGCTTATAAAAAATAATTTTGCATGTGTATTTCAAAAATGTTTAACAGTAAGAATAACTGTGGAATCATCTATTAAATTTTAAAATATTTTCTCAAAAAAAAAAAAAAACAACACACATCATTGTAAAACCAATTGATTCCATCACTCCGTTCAGAGTGTAAAAAATTGAGAAAAATTAACATATTAATTACAGAGATGTTTTATCAGGGAAACGTGAAGGGTACCATTTATTATTGTGTTGTATTGTACGTATTTAATTAATTATTATGCGAGTACTGGAGCCGGCATCACATTAAATCGTACACATTAATATACGCGCACGGCGCACTGCCGATAATATACAGCGAGTGTATTATAATAAAATACAGTATTATTTTCACACTGCATTTAGAAATCATTTAAACACCAGATGTGTTTTCATTAATGGATATCATGGCGTTATCTGATATGTCCCTTTGTCGACAAACCGCTCGTTCAATACACACGCATACGTACTTACGTACACACGCACGCGCGCACACGTACAAATGTGTATACGATTCGGAAATGCAGTGTCTTCGATAAATGCATGATGATGCATGCTTACTTGCCCACGTGTACGGATGGGATGCCGATTATTATGAAACGATGCAGGTTGGCGGCACGACAAAGAGAGGAAGAAAAGAAAATACGAACAAGAGTGCACGAACATATTTTGTACACGCGTGTACAGTAATATTATGCATTCAGATGGTTAATGCGTTTGTTTTACCCCCAATCCTTTTAACGGAGCTTATTGAACACCCGTGTATAGAGCCGCGTATATATTATAATAATTGTATTATTATTATTTTTTTCATCCGATCGCACGTTATGTTTACTTTCGAATCGTCTCCAAACTACAATGTTATATAATATATCTACTTAAAAAATAATCCCCACGTATTAACCACCCACAGTACGACGTGCTTATACGATACTTGTGGATGCTTAGGTACTGCGCCGTCGCGATTAGGGATTCGTGATGACAGCCAACGGACGGTCGCCATCACGCGGTCACATATACACGCGTCACGCATTCGAGGGTTTCAGACTGCACTCTGGCAGTCCTATATTTTATAATGTGTTAAACTGGCCCGCGTGAAATTTCAAAAAAAAAGCACCGTTGTCGAGAAACGGTGAAGTGCCCAAGAAAAAAGAAAAACCCTGAAACTTGGAAACACAAGAGTACAGTCGTGTGCGTCTCTTATAATTTCCATTTAATGAATAAAATATTACATACTTATTAGTTGTTATTATAATATATACTCGTATGCAACTGCGTAAAGCGATTAATGTTCGCGACGTGTTTATTTTCATTTAATATCGGGGGACGCGTATAATGTATTATGGGTTATAATTTATAATTGTCAAAGGTAAGAACGCATATTTTGATACCATCAGACGACATTTGTGCTACTATTGGTAGATATTAATAATTATAACTTATTATATAAATAAATAAATATTTTAGGTATGTATAATATAATTAGATATCAGGCCATTCTAATATAACTAGTAAAATGTTAACAGTGAATGTGTATGAAAAAAATGTCTTACAATGGTCCTACAATTTTTCACCCAACAATCAACTGAATCAACTATATTTGAGTAAAAACTGTTGACCACTTGGCACTAATGATTTTTGTGTGACAATGTGACTAGTTAGCTTGTATGATTAATAAATTAATTGTTTGTGTGAGCGAGGTCGTGTAGACTAGTTAATATATTTCTGAAAATGGTTGATATAATATAGCAAAGCCAATATTTTTAGTAAGGTAGATTTCATTTTTAAATGAAAATTTCAAGTGTCTAAACAACCCAAATGTAATCGTACCAATTACTCTAATCCGCAAAACGTAGTACCGGAACTGGCAATCTGCATATGATATTGAAATTTTGTTTCATAATTTTGTTTGTAAGAGAAATAATTATTTTTAGTATTTCAATATCGTAAATGTAAATAAGCGGCAACACAGATATAATAACGAACAAAAAAATGTTCATTTATGCAAAATTAACAGTATTTATTAATAAATAATCCAAACAATTGCGTCTACGTTGTAGAAAAATTTGAAACTACGCCTTTGGTTTCACGCCTGTAGTACATAATATATTTTACATTATTATGTATTTATAACGCCGACCGTGTCGCATAAAATATGGTCTTATGAAGTAAACGAAAGAATCCCCATACAGCAGTAGTACAGCACAATAATACAGTTTAGTAGGTTTTTAGTTTAGTTTATACTCAATGTACACCTATATATTATAAATTCATAATAGTCGTAATATTAATTTATACGCGTTGGTATGACACATTTGCATGACGAGGCGCTTGACCTGTTCACGACTATATTAAATTATATTATACCAGTGTGTAATACGGTAAATTATGTGCGAACAAATCTACGTGGATTACAATATTATTGTTGTGTTATTATACGCGTACGCGAGGGTTGACGAAAGAATGTACAATATGTACAAAGCTCTGGGATGTTGAATCATTATTATTATTATGTGCGAATACCGTACTCGCAATGTGTACCGCACGCTGTATAAACGGTGTCGCGAGCAATTAAATTTTACGATTGATCGCGCAGTGCCGCGGGTTTGTTATTTGTACGTGTTTATATATTATGTATTATTATTACCACGTGCACGGGAACTGCATGATTAGTTATCGCGTACTCGTCGCGAAACAGTCCGTTGACGCAAGGACGCCATTTGCATGGGGATGAAAAGGGTGTGCACCCCCTCTGAAATTTTATCCGTAATTGCCCCCTAGGTAGAATCGATGCTCTGAATAACTTCGATCTTGCGGCCTTGAGACTTAAATATGTAAAAGTATACGGGAAAATTGTTGAATGACAATTTTGACAACAGGGAGAATCAGAAAATATTTGCACCCCTCGTATAAAAACCGAAAGGGTACATCTGCGATGACGACTTGACATTTGCTTCGGCCGGTGCAGCGTCGAACTGTAAACAACCGTAGTGATTTTATTGCGGTTGCGGCGACGAAGACCAATAGAACCAACGCGATTCCCGGGTCTTATTCGTTTTTATTTTATACTTCGAGATTTTAACATCCGGACTAATGTAATTACATCTGCACTATTATTTTTAAGACTCGATCATGTGTTATACGATACGTTGATGTGTCGAATCGTTAAACACTCGGATGGTCACCAATCGTCCTATAGTGCTGCCAATTCTCGTATATACTTTAGTGACCGGACGATTCGCTTCCATCAGTGGAGGCCGGTGAACGATTTATTTATAGTATAAATATATGCCTGTGTTTCTCTTAATGAAAAATTGCGATTTAACAACACTGATGACTAAAGGTATTTTTATTTAATTGCTATTTCTTTTTTAAATTTTTTTTCGTACTATTGAAATCCAGTCAACTAATTGACATACTTTATAAGTTTGCCACCCTTGATGGCCTGATGTATTGCATATGACTTCATTGAATAAGGTCTACACCTTCGATATTACTATACATTATACTATTAAGGTATAGATTTATTCGATTTTTCGTAATTTTTAAAGGTAGCTACTATAGACGGATTGGTTTTTGATAATATTTTGGTACGAAAAACGGAAACTAAAAAAAAAAATTCTAGGTAGGTACCAATAAACAATTTTAAAAGCCTGGACTTAATGTTTTAACTTTTAATGTATTACTATTTAAAACTAATAAGAATGCTAAATATTATTTTTTAATTTTAAATTTGTTAAAACGTACCATATATGCATGCTCTTAGCATTTGCTGATTTACAATTTGCATAAAAATTACAGGTACAACAGTATATTAAAACTATAGTTGGAAAATGTATGAAAAAATTGTGTATCCTACCTATATTTCGGTATCTGAACCGTCACTTAATCAAAAATGTTAACAGTTTGTTTTGCTTTTAAATTTCCTGTTTATTATTACAGAATGAAGTAAAATTGATAATTTAGATAAACCACTTAATATTGATTTGTCAATGTTGTATTATAATAAAATTAAAAACAAATTAATTTTAAGCGCCTTTCGTTAATTATTAAACTATATTATGTAATATATGCGAGTATCAGAATTATGTCGATAATTAATAATTCTTAAATATTTGTAAAGAGGTGTACCTAAGGGGTAGAATCCCACACGGGCTTGCTGCGAAGGTTATTTTGGAAACCCCCCCCCCCCGTAAAACTTTCTCCATAAAGTCCCTGATGGTGTGTAATTACTTCTTAAATATGTATTCTTGATTGAGGTAAGTTTTATCATTTTGGTAATGTTTTCATAATTACAATATCGTTTGTACATGATTTATATTTTCGTTGTGGTGAGTAGGTTTGGTTGTTGGGCTGTTATGTTAGAGTTAAGAATAGAAAATATTATTCTGCAGAAACGGTTGAAAGTCCAATACGCGCTTAACATGCATAATACTGTATGATTATTTATTTAATTATTTTACTTATTGTTTAATTATTAGTTTTTTCTTATTGTTGTACTTATATTTTACGAAATTGTACATATTTATATAATAATAATATGTACGATATACGTATATGGGTAATGAAATTCGATAAGAATATCTACGTAAATAATATGTCAAGATAGTATGAAGTTTCAACTAGGGTATATATTTGCGCAACAGAAATGGTGTGACACGAACAAATATATAAAATATAAATGAACAAAATACGTGGTCGCGTGAGTTCTAATACTTCAGCTTTGTTCGCCACCAGACTGCACAATAATGAATTTATGTTCATCTTTCGAAATCAAATGCTGCGTATGTTCGCTGCTATGTGTAGTACTAGAATATACGAAAATACCATATAATATATATTTTATCCGAAACCTCAAAACTGTCCGATTTCTAATAAAACTCGTTGCTGTTAAAAAGTTTTGCGCGAAAACACCGAGTGGTCAAAGTTCATATTACATCTAAACGTGACGTTGCAATACGATTGCGTAAACTTTGTTTTTGCTAACCTGGGAAGTGTCTATACAAACAATCTCTCTCCGCTCTCGATTTACGTTTGAACAGGACGCCCACGGTTCTTGGGAGTAAATACATCACGCCGTAGTCGTTACATCGATCACTGTAGTCAACCCAACCCGGAAAAACTCCCTATAACCTCGCGAATAAGCATACCGCGCACGGAATACTCGTGAAACGTAATATCCACTCAGCATTCGTCTTCGATTGGCGAAACGGGATACTTTATACCCAAACGAGGAATGCGAATTACACGTTCATAGTTAATTATCACGAAGAATGCCACCATGGTTCCAACGGATTAACAAAAATATTACAATAATTTCTACATAGATAGGCTGGTATTTTCATGCAATGTTTTCTGTTTTCTGGTGTTCCAAAACCTGGGTTTGTTATAGATACAAGATACACTCATATACCGATCGTTTTATGCAATTTTTGTTTTTGCATTTTTTTTAAATCTTTATCATTTTAAATGTTTTTTTTTAATTTTATTTAGAATATATGCAATCTGTACAATTTTTATTTAAATTTATTCAGCATAATCCATATCAGTATATCAATACAATAATCAAAATTTCAAAATTACATTATTACTATATTTTTAATGATAAGTGCTGATACGTATACCAACTGAGCAAGCTCGTTTCTGGTATACGGAGTTGTTATACATATTACTTACATATGATTCTTAAAAATGATAGGTGTCTTATACAATTGAGTATTAGGCATAATAAGCATATGCGAGGAAAGTATATCGATCATGAAAGTCGTAATTAAAGGAGCCACCCATTAGTGACACTTTAGCTGTTGATAATTTAAAGTAAAACTTTAAAGCATTATTTTATTACCGAATCTTTTAGGGTTTTTAAGTTTTATATGTCAAGTGCTATTTATTGAGATTTTGTTGTAGGACATTAAAAGTCTATTATGATTATATCATCGATAATATCCGTCACTTTGCTGTCGTAATTACGACATTTGGCGCTTTCGATAAACGAAAAAAAAAAAAATCCCATATTGCCAACATCATCTTCGCGTAAATCTTAATCCACCATCTGAAATTCACCTCTAAATGAAGAGAAACATGAAAATAATGTGCACTGTACACGTGTAAACTTCACGTTTATCGTTTTTCTATTTATTCGAATACCTGTTAAATATTGTTAGGGCAATGGAACAAGGTTAATCGTCAACTCCATGAAAATTACGCGATAAACATAAACTAAATTAAAAATGCATCGAACTCGCGAATATAAGTATTTCATTATGAAAACTTAAAATTGCTCTAAAGGAAAGTTTAGAAAATTGAGTTCAAGGCAGTAAATCAGTTATCTATATACATCATAATATACATTTATGCAATATGGTATACATATATATATATATATATATACCAATATTCATTGTTATACATTGGGACTAATCGATCCGACGAAGTCGAGCAATCAACAGAATAATAATATTATATCGAGTCATCTTATTTACGATGTAATATCTATATAAATACTATAATACACTTACCGATTTTAACAGTGGTTCATTTTTATAGACTTTGTTATTTTTTCAACGTAAATATTTACATACATGCATAGAGGTACGTTATGTTTTAATATTTGCATTCATATTTACACTTTTTATATTATTACAATATTTTTATAGTTTCTCGAGCACCAAACGTTTAACATAGAGCATTATTATTATATGAACGATTTCATTATTATATTATATTATTTTGTAGATTGAAAAATAATTTGTAATTTGAATGTATTGTAATATTAAAATAAATAAGATATGTAAATTTAAAAACTCTATTCTGGGCTTGGTCTATTTTGTAATAATAAATAAATAATATTATTTCATTTTATAATTTTATAAATGATTATTGTCGTTTTTTATTTTCGATCGACTCCTACCATCGATTTATAACCACATCGCCCCGTGGATCTCACCAATGTACAAATATTCCTATTACAGGCACAAAGGTACGTACTTGTTCCGTTTACTTGTAATCGAAAAACAGTCGACTGTTGATTGTTATCTTACTTCAGTGAAACCAGCGCGTGTCTTTATATATTTAATATCGTTTGGTTTTCTTATCGTATTGTGTTAAAAACATAACAAAATGTAAAATACTAATAACGACAGTAGCAGATAATAGTTTCTGTTAGTACACCTATATAGTACATTTTGTGCAACCAAGTTTATCTGTATCAGCGTTTTCCACGCAAGGGATATATCTTAAGTCCTACGCGCAATCCCACGATAATGTTATCCTTGTTTTCATGGTGCGAACTTACGAACGCGATTTATAATGTTTTATACACTATACATCGTGATTATTATTGCAAGCTTACGTTATTCGTTGAATTGGATTGAATTGTACAGCTCTATGTTTTAAAGGTCGCATGTTCATGGCCCGTGCCCCGTGGAGCTTATACTAACATCCCAAACAGTATATACTTATAACGCTTATATAAACACACATAAATATGTATTATAAGTATGTATGTATATAGAAAGTCATTAGTTGGTTATAAGAAAATTTCTTGCGTTCGTCACGTAGTCGAATGATTAGCCCAAGATAATGTTATAAATACGAAGAAAAACGAAATCGTGCGATCGACTGAGAGAAGAAGTATAATAATGTTATGCGTTTGTCGTACAATACGTAAGATTTATTCGGTAACGAGACACACGAAAATTTGTACCTAAAACTTTACAGTTAAGCATCAAACATTTTTCGATCATCTCTTACGGGAAATGTCAACCATTCCAAAACATAAAATATTATTGCGTTCGCATATAGTTGAGCTCGAGTCGTTATGTCCTAATCACATTATTTTCATTTATTTATTTCTCAGAAACAAGAATACTTGGGCTCAATGGGCTCTACTGAGACTCTCGTGTGGGGACTCATAAGTCTATTATCAATAACATTAATATATAAATTTTGATATTGTTCGATCAATCCAGTACCAAATATACAATATGTAATATATAAATATGTATATAATAGAAAAAACAATTATTTGGAAACGTACTTTATGACGGAAACACTGGTTGGGTTTGCTCGAGGTGTTCTAAACTATATATTTATGGATCTACGAGTGAGTCAAGAGTGATACGCACCGCACAATTACTGCAGGACACAACATATATCACCGAATTGAAAACATTTCCACCGAGAATTGATATTTATTTTTTCCCGAGTCCCGCGGACAGCATCGTTATTGGGCTAAGACTGTCCAAGGGTTCACATACGAGTTTACGACAGATTTTCTGCAGCGCGCATGCCTATCATTTTTGTCTTGTTTGAATTGGGTTCGATCTGTACTACGCAACTATATAATATAAATCGTGATACAGACGTGCACGCATTTATTTTCAATTTGTTTTCGATGGAACAAAACGGAGAAATATGTGCACGGATGGGGGAAGAAAAAAATATAAATAAAAAAACTCAACGATATTAAAACGTACGACGATTACGATGTCTTGTGGTATAAACAACACGGCATATATATATATATATATATAATATAATACACATCTATACGTAGGCACGTAGTACGCCACGTAGAAAAATAGTGAAACCTTTCTTTTACGATGAGATATTTTTCCGGCCCAACGGGTGGCGGGCGCTGCGAGTTTTATCGAAACGACTGGGTATGCAGTACATATGCATGTGTGCGTCTGTAAAAGTTTATATTTTTAGTACACGTAAAAACGAAAAAAAGGTTCAATAATTCATATTACATATAATTTCTTTTCTTTTCGGTAGTTTCTTCCGGGGGCCATTTTTATTATTATTAATATTATACATACATATAGATATATATATATATAAATATTTTTTTTTAATAGAATTAAAGGATTTGAAATCGGTACGAATTCTTTGACTCCGGGCCATGTTTACACGAAGGGATTCTGTTTACGTTTCGGATGCATTTTATTGTCTAGAGGTTTGATGTACGTGCACACACTCATACATGGGCGTTGTAAGCTATTAAACACGAGACGCGCGCGTATAGTACACACACACACACACACACAGTTTCACACACCCGCGTTAACACATGTTCCGCCGATTCGGCGTTTCTGACAAGAAAAAATAAAATTAAACGATTTCTTGTGTATTTCAAAAGTCCGCGTGACATGCTATATAGTCTATAATATTATTCTGTGTGTATATACATATAAGAGTGTGTGCGAGCATGTTAGGGTACCACACATGGATCCGGGTGGTCCGCGTATGGGGACGTAAGAATTATTTCAATACCATGTTTACCGCCCGCGTGCTGCTAAGCAGATTTTAACTTTTTTTCCCCCGTGTCCTCTCTACCAATCCCATCACTACTGCGTACCCCCTTTTCGTATACGATATACGTGCGCAGAAATACGTACACACACTACTATTCCACAGCTACACTAACTGTTAAGTTGTAAAGTATCACATTATCATAATATATATATATTATAATATAATATTGATAATATTTTATAATTTTTATTATATTTTAATAATTTATTGTAGACATAATTATAGGTATATAATATTGTATACTATTCTGATTTTTGTATGAAATTTGATTTATTTCTCAAACAAACAGTTACGAACAATATATATTATATTTGTATACAAAAATATTATAACCGTACACACATGAGCTTAGTAAAATAATTTTATAACTATTATCGTAAATGTCAGCGGAGGCGCCGATGTCTGAAAACTCACTCGCACAACAAAAAATATGACGCCTCGAATATTTTTCGAAGTTTTAACAACTGCCCAATAATTATTATGCGCCTTCAACAAATGTGTCACGGGTAATCATATATAGACATTAACGCCCACTAACATATTATACCTATAATTTATTGTCATAAATAAATTCGATTCAGACTTTTATAATTTTTTTTAAAAAAACATCATACTTTATCGTTTTATTGTCGCAATAAACGCAGCACAAACGGCGTAAGTGGACTATTATTATTTACAAAATGTTAAAATTATCAATAAACAAATGTATACATTAGGTATATTAATTATAAACTATAAGTAAAAAAAAATATATAACATTAATTATATATTTATATATATTTATATATATAATGTAGCCTATGCCGGTAGTAGTTTAATATAACATAAAATAACTTTTCGTAAAAGCACATTCCGATGTAAAGTATTTTAATTTTGTTATTTGTAATAATTTATTACATCATTTTTTTATTAAAACTTTAATAGTATAAAGATGAAAACTTTTTTTCGAGTATACCTATGCGTTTAACTTTTAATGTAATTATTTTTACTTTAAAGTTTCCAAAAGAAATAAAAGAGATAAAAGAAATGGGTATTTTTCTAACACCGCAACGCGTCGTTAAGTTGGTGAAGTGTGCTAATAAAAAAAGCATTTTTGGATTATCAAGTCCCAAAAAAGTTAATTATAAATAAAAGGTAATACATATTGCATGGCTACAACCCTGTAATATACTTTAAATATTTTATATTTGATTATTCTCGTTGATGTTTACAGTCGATGCAAATTTCGTGATGTGGTCATGATAATAATATTATATTACATTTTGTTATACACATTGCAAGCACATTATACTGTTTTATACACATTTTTTACGCAGCTCGCGTACAATATTATAGTTAACAAAACTTAGGGCAATCGTAGTAATGATGGAGACTTATGTGCTGCGGTAGTCCATTGCCGGCGCTTATGCTGTTGTCCATGACGGGTTGTTGAATCTGTCCTGTAGCAGCCGATCTCCTCATGACCGCTGTGTTATAATCTGAAACGGACGGATAGAAAAAAAAAATCAAATAAATCTGAAACACTAGAAAGACGACTAAAAATATACTACAAAATAACATCATTTTATGTAGCTGGCTGGCGTCAGTGAGCGCATATATTTTTTCACACCCACTTGTACCTTTTTGACTTTTAGCCAACGTGTGGCAAAATCAGCGGTTAAAAAAAAAAAAAATGAGGCAAAAATATGTCATCGTATGATGGTGTATCACGGGAAACAAGTGGTTCGGTTTGGTTTTTTTCACTCTCTTTCGACATGGCCACGTGCGTTTCGGAGGACCCGACGTACGTTCGGCGACCGAACCTCTTGACCTTGCATACGAAAATAATTAAATACCTTTGTATTATGTATATAATAATATATCCTCGTATAAATCCACATGTATATATGTGCTGCTGTTCGGTCTGTATATATTATTGTACACAGATGAACACGGTGCGTGCAGAGCATTCTTATTAGTATGTACGTATACACAACTACTAATAGTGCAACCCATGTTATACGGATATTGTATTATTATAATCTACTCTGGCTCTCTCGCCTCCACACACACGTACCTACCCTGTACGCTCGTGCACATACAATACACGCGTCGACACACGATGACACTGTACTCACCCGAGGGGGTGGCCCAGACAATTAGACGTTGCGGTCGTCTTGTATTATATTATAATATTATATATATCCGATGCGCGGAGAGCAAAATGACCGTAATGTCGGTCAAGTATATTTAGGTCAGGATAAAAAATATTATAGTGACAAACTTATAGAAGACAAAAAACACCCGGTTTTTGACCCACATAACATATGTATATATATGTATATGTGTGTGTGTGTGTATAAATATTACACAACAAAACAACGGGGGTGTCCTTAATATATATATATTTTATATTTATATGTACAGAGGATACTTTTTCTCAGTCAAAACACAAATAATTGTATTTATGGCCAACATATGATATGATAGTATACTCTATAGAGTTTTTTATTTCTTATTTATATTTTTTTACGAACGCCGCTCAGCATAATGCATTGAAACGATATGCATGCGTCTGCAGCCGTTTTTAAACAACGAAAAACGATATGTCGTGCATTACAATAACAAACGCACAAGGATCGCGTTGTTATACTTTTTTTAAATCCTCGAGTCGATATTATACTATAATAGTTAATAACATATATTACGATATTATATGTTTCGATGAATATTCAGCAAATCGGTGTATGTGATAGGGTTAGGGTGGACAGAAAGAAAAACAAGAATACGATATTAAACAAAACAACGGTTACAAGAGGACAAACGGTCAGCAGACAGAGAAGTTTCTACTCTACTAAATGACATAGTTATTCGAGGAAAAACGATCTCTGCCTCCTAGACAGTTCAACAATATTCTTTTAGTTTTTAGTATTAGATTCGAAAATTCCAATGTCATTATATCACTTAATTTTACTACTTATATACGTCTATGTGTACGTGCAACGATGACGATTATAGTAAAATTAGCGTGTTGATTTTATTAATTCCAATTTTGAACGACCGTATAACATTATTTTATACGATGTTTTATTTTTATAATCTTATTTATGTCTATACATATGGGTACATTTATAACTATATATATATATATTATATAATAGCTCTGTTAGTGCTCTTCTGCATTTGGTTTGTGTCCTCGCTAACTACGGTTTTCTGCGCGACAATAACAATAAATATTCCGAGTACCCATAGCCACTTGGATTCAATAGCACACGAGTATATGACATATATAATAATATGTATATGAATGTATGTATATTATATAAATATATATATACGACTGACTACTATGCCATCACTATTGCAGCGCTCACGAATAAAAATAATCATAATAATCACATACTATTGCGTAGAAATTTTTCAATTTTATAATATTTATATTGTATTATGATGTAGTGACAAGAAATTGGGTTATAATCGTTACCAAATTATTTTTTCGTTGCGAAAACGTCACGTGAATTTCTTTTTGTCCAATTCCGGCGACAACGCAAATCGAATTTGTGTAAAATATATAGTTTAAAGCTTTGACGCTTTCTATACAAGTACTTCTCGATCCTGACGTAAGAATAATTTTGCTGCTTTGTTTTCCGATAAATACCTCCGAAATTATCACTTATTATCACTTATTATCATTACTTATCGGATATCAGGACTACATTTTTTTACGCTGCGTAATTTAACAAATTTAAACAAATTATTACAAAAACCACCGAAACTTTTAACTATAACCAGTGGTAATTTACCACGTAGCGTGCAACGGAGGAGATCGAAGGTCCAAACCCAAAGACATTAAAATTCAAAATGAACTTCATTTTTTGACTTTTTACCCAAAACGTATTTAATCCACCCTGTTACCTATCCGACGTGATTTTGTTTCAGTTGCAATTTCAATATGTAAAACACGTAATTTTCTTCCTCCATTTAATTATTAATTTCTAATTTTGAATTTTATTCTTAGTTTTTATAGTAGTTTTTGTAATAATTTGTTTAAATTTCTTAAATCACGCCACGTAAAAAAGATAGTTGCGATTTCGATAAGTACTAAAATAATATTCTTTATCATTATTATAAATTTTGAAAATTTTGCTAGTTATATATTATAATCTCAGATTTTAAGCTACACATTCTTATTTTTACAGCATCGTATATTGGTTGAAAACCTTTTAACTTGCAATGAAAAAGTAAATACTGAAATGGAATCTGACATAGATTTACGATTCTTATTATTGTTACTACGATAAAGTTTATATCCCATAAGTAAGCCATAGACTTGGTAGTTTTCTAGCAATCTATTAATAGTTTTTCCTTAGTCAGATTTTTGGATATTATTAAAAAACAAAAAAAATGCTGTGTTTAATACAATAAGTACATAATTTAACACATAAGAAAACATATTACCAAATAAAACCATGTATAGAGAAATTTTAAGTCGATTGAGTTTTGTATAAGTCATATACATGATTCTAAATATTATTTATTTTCAAATTAAATATGTTTTAACAGTTATAGTTATTTTTTAAATCTTTATTGATAGTGTTTTTCCATGTTTTGGAATATGAGAATTAAGAAGTATACTGTCGACATTTCGAAAACGGAATATTTAAATCCATGTAGGTTTTACACATGTTGCAGTTGCAAATGACATAAAACTACTTCGCACTTGAATATTATGTTTCGTATAAGCAAGGGTCATATATTTAGCATATAGAACGAATAGTCCAAAAAGTATTGACTTACGATGATATTGTATCATTTGGAATACCAATAATGAAAAAAATTACTGTCAAGCAGCCTAATTGAGGGTTCCAAAACACTTGAAGTGCAAATACTTGTTTTTAGGGTTGTGGTATGGCAAAACATGCAATAACGTGGTACGCTTAGTTTTAGTGTGAAAAATCGCTATCGCCTCTTGACTTGCTTCTATATCTATTACACTATACTAGAGGTCAGACACCAGAGGTCTTCTTTTTAATGTTTATTTTTTTTTTTAAACTAAAAGCATTAGGCGATTTCCAAATTACGGATGTGATTTAAGCACACGTAGTTCCAATACTAAATATTTTAAAATATTTTTCATGGTATATAAAAACAAAAAACTTAATTCAGTACTAGTATAAAAATATTAAAACAATTAAGTTATTGTTTACAAGCGTTGTACTAATATTGATGAAGGCACCATTAGGCTCAATAAAATAAATCTGTGGTTGCAGATCTGGGGCTAAGGAAGAAAAGAACAATATCGGTTTGATAAAATTAGCAGATAATATTATAAATTATTATTTTTGTTTGTGTTATCTCCTTTGTGTTATGTAGTGTCACTATAAAAATGTGTAAAATATGAATTTGATACCTATACACAATTTATTCTCAGTAGAGCATTCCTAAGTCATAAACATGTTGTCCTTTTTTATTTCAGACGCTGTATAATTAAAAATCTAAATAAAAATCCAAATCGTATCAATACTAGATGAACGCGCAACTATGCAAGTTCAAAGTTCAGAGTTACTATGATAAGTATACATACACAATTAGGTATATTTATGACTAAAAAAAACGAAGTTCGATCACGATTCATTAGCCATTAATAGAGAACGAATTTAAATGCAAATTTCAAATCATCTGGATGTCCGAAAACATGCTTTCCAAGCACAAAGTTCATTTCATACACCAAAGAAATGAAAAATATAACTTTTATTTTGGAATCTTTGAATTTTTCTATACTGTTGAGACTTTTTTACTTTTTAGTGCATTTTTATGAACTTGATAAAAATGTAGTGAAATTAATTTAAAAAATTTCTGTTATGTGTGCGCACATCAAATCATATTTTTCTAAGGCGTTTTCGTTGTATTTCAGAGCATTTAAATCCGTTCCCTAGTCGTTAATCACAGCACCGATCACCGGTTATCGTGATAATGAAGATGTAAATAATAGAATATAAATTGCAATGTATGCGATTCACTAGAAATGGAAATAAACTCACCATTATCGTGCGTCAAGTTGTATTGACAGCCGTAGTCGAACTGTTCCTGGTAACCGCCACCTGAACCCGGGCCGCCGTAACCGTCGGATTTTTGACTTTGCCAAAAGCTGGCAGCGAAATGGTCTAACTGCAGGTCGTTCCGACAATATCCACCGCCATCACCGGACGCGCTGAAGTCCTGTTGCTGGTACCCGGTGACCATAGCTGCCGCAGCGTCTTTGTAATCGTACTGGTCGTGCAGGTAACATGGTGCGGTCGACTGCATGGACTGCGGTTGAGGTTGATGCGGTTGATGCGGTTGTGGTTGCTGTTGCGTCGATGGTGGTTGCGGTGGTGGTGGTGGTGGTGGTGGTGGCGGCAGTGACTGAATCGACTGCTGTGTTTGATGCTGACTGGACGGATGCAGCATTTCCTGCCCTGTCGGATGCTGCATCTCTTGGCTGGACGGGTGTTGTTGCTGTTGCTGTTGCTGTTGCTGCTGTTGTCCGGGCGTGACCTGCTGATGTAGGTTTTGGTGATGGTGATGATGGTGGAGATGTTGATGGTATTGCGAGGTCTGGTAAGTATTGCCGCCACCACCGACCATCGGGACGATCGACTTCTGCTGCTGGCATTTGCGGCGGAATCCCCGAGGCCGTCGCCTGAAAGAGCTCTCTTCGAACATCAGCTCCGACGCTGGGTCCACGGTCCAGTAGTGACCTTTGCCCGGCCGACCCAATCCCTTCGGTAGCTTGATGAAGCACTCGTTCAGCGACAGATTGTGTCGCACTGAGTTCTTCCAGCCCTAAATAAATATTATATTATATATATATATATATATATATATATATATATACAGTGTGATTCCTTTTAAAGGTATCACTAAATAATTCTGTCCAGTGACATTGGATAAATATGCGGTTTTCGGGAGGGGATAGGGAATACATAAATACACATTTCTTGATGATTTTTACATTTTTAGATCTTTTTGTGTGCGCATGCGCAATACAATTTGCATTTTTTCAATGGCAACAGGTGTTTTAAATACCAAATTCGAATAGACCGAATTTTTTAAGTCGATTTGGTTCTTTTTACCATAGCTCTAAAATCAAAATTGACCAAATGGTAACCAGTCAAATTTCGATTAAAATTATTGAATTTTTCAACTATCATACTAGAATTTTTTGAATTATTATGAAATTTTAAGTATTTTTTTTTTTTTGTTTTCGTAGGTTTGCAGATATTATTAAATCATTTAAATTTAATTTTGAGGAATTAATTAACATCAACTAGACGTAAATGTTAGTTCATTTACTATGGAAAAAAACGATTTCAATAATTAACACAATTTTTTTATAATTTTAATCATTTCTATTAAGAAGTTATGAGAAATAAATCATATCAGTTTGTTTAATCTTTTCTTAGTTAATGAATTAACATTTATGTCTAATTGAGGTTAATTAATTCCTCAAAGTTAAATTTAAATGATTTAATAATATCTGCAAACCTACGGAAAAAAAAAATACTTAAAATTTCATAATAATTCAAAAAATTCTAGTATGATTGTTGAAAAATTCAATAATTTTAATCGAAACTTTGACTGATTGCCATTTGGTCAATTTTGATTGTAGAGCTATGGTAAAAAGGACCAAATCGACTTAAAAAAATTCGGTCTATCCGAATTTGATATTTAAAACACCGGTTGCCATTTAAAAAGATGCAAGTTGTATTGCGCATGCGCACACAAAAAGATCTAAAAATGTAAAAATCATCAAGAAATGTGGATTTATGTATTCCCTATCCACTCCCGAAAATCGCACAAAGATCCGATGTCACTGGACAGAATTATTTAGTGTTACCTTTAAAAGGAATCATACTGTATATATATATACGAGTTATACCGTGATTAGTTAAATGCCATTAGAAAAGGTATTAAAAAAAGTATTAATTTTTTTTATTTTATAAACAAATATTTTGTTTCCAGGAACAGAAAATACTCCCAAAATATTTCCTTGAGAAAAATTTAGTAACTTTCGTTTAGTTTAATATAAATATATTGTTTATTTCATATGTAAGTAAAATGTTATTTAATAGGTTTATTTTTTTCTTATCATTATTTATAATCATAAAATTAAATAACAAACTCTAAAGCCTTCTTATTGGATCTATAGCCAGCAAATACATGTTTTATGTTTAGAGGGGGGGGCTTAAAGTATAAATATATTTTTAACTAATGAAAATAAGAATGTGCTTTTTAATTTATCATCAAGTTTTATTTTATGAAAAAATATCGATAAGGATCTGCACCTTAACCTCCTCCCCTAGGCTACGACCTAACTTCCAACTTATCCTCCATTTAAGGAATACAATATTTGTTCCAACTATAAGTTTAATCAAACATTGAAACATTTAAGAAATTTCCCAAACCTTAATTCTCGGGGATTTACACAACACTAATTGTGACGCATTTCATTAATTCAATATACCAGAGGATAAATATTTCCGTGATAGACAATGGAATAAAATATGTGTAGGAGACAAAAGCAAAAAATGATATAAAAAGTGGTTTAGTTTTTCATAAATTACCTACATAAAGTATCTGTATAAGAAAAAATTTAAAAATGTTTTAGTATTTCTATAAGTAATAAATTGCTACGAATTCAAATGTCTGCAAGTGCTTTGATAAAAAACTATACATAGATTTGCTGCAAATCGTCTGAAAAATTAATTTTGACCCCGTCGCGCGTCAGTCGAGTCAAATGAAATTCAGCCTTTTAAAATGTCATGAAATTAAGTGTAAGGATTCAGAATTTATATTTGTTAACTCAATAAGTTTTTATCTTACTAAGTATTGAAATCAAATAACAATTGTAACCTATGAGTTCATGTATTTGTTTAATTTATACTATATTTACAAAAATATAAAACAATTATCAATGAGAGAAGCCATAAAGCTTGCGGTAGCGACAACACTACACTTTTTAATCTTTTTTTAAACTATTTACTATGAACGATGTAGTTATTGTTGTTTACGAATTATTATAATAACTATTGCTCGTAAGCGTCATGATGTGATTCGCATATCATATATGTGTGGTGTATGATGGAATTTAAATGATTTAATGAGTATTACTGCGCATGGAACAAGACATGATTGAAATCCGAGGGGGATACAGTTGAAGGGAAATCCAAGTGGGATACAGTTTAAGTCTTTTGGAAACAGTGAAACATTAAACGCAAACAACATGTTATTATACGATAAAAAATATATTCGTTGGACTTGTTGCTCCTTCTGCGGAATATAATTCCAATTTAGAATCGAAATGTTAAATGGGTTATGCCATTAATTAACAAGTGTATGAACTACGATACCATTTTTGGAAATGATTCAAAAGTAAGTACAAACTTCCAAACAAATTATAACGATATTTTGGTATTTTTAGGGTGCATGTGTAAACAATTTTCAATGTAATTCAATATATTATCTATTAAATTAATAATCAATGAATGTTCGAGTTTAATAACTTAACTATTTCGAATTTCACTTTGTGCAACTTTTACTACTTCTACGATCAATTATATTCATTGTTTCGAAAATACAATATGATTAACCACCGGTGTAATCGTTTTCGGCGTTTAAACTATTTTATAGGTATAAATAAGCTTATTGTATATTTTAACGTCAAGTTGATACGAATGCGTCAATAATATTGTCGCTATCTCTACGAAAATGATTCGACGCGCTCTCTTGGAAACCTCGTTCTAGTGTGGTATTGAAAAATATGATTTGACAAGTGTCGCGCAAAGAGGTAACGGAAATACAAACACGTACGTGATATATATATATATATATATTATACTATTATTTGTAACCGCATATTCGTAGAAATCTTATCAAGACAGTCTCATAACTCATTAATTAATTATTCACTGTGGTTGGCATATCATATAATATGAGTCACCCACGTAATAATCTAATTTGTACTTCGTACTTCTGAACTGTTCCTGCGGTTTACGGTTTACGCTAGATTTTTTTCCGATGCTTAGATAATAACACGAACAAAACAAACGTAAAATACTTCTGGTAAATATTTTTAATTTTTTCCGATTAAAAATAAGGAAATTTAACAGCCTTTTTTTACTAAAAAAGATTTTTCTTTAGTATTTTCTATTGAATATTAATATTTTTTTGTACAATGATAAAATATGATTGTATAAAAAGGAATGGAGAAGATAATGGCAAAGAAAACGATTGAATTCTGATGATCCAAGCTAATATAACATCTATAGATTGTATACGGTTTTTTTAAAAGAGCAGAAATAGGAAAACAGGTAATATTTTCTTCAGCTTATATAGTGATTTAAATTACATTAAATATGAATTACAACTGATAATCATATTTATGTTATTATTTTGAATAAATATCGTGCTCTGATAAATTTAACAACCTATATTAATCACGTTAAAATAATATGTGAAACTGGATAATATCTGTTGCTATATACCATTCTATTAAATTATTAATACGCATGGCGCATAATAAAGTATTTTCATTTCTATGCAAATAATTAAAGTATATATCAATAGAAGTCTGAAATTATACCAATGTGTTCTAGTAGTGTGTTCAAAGTTGTATTATTAAGCTTGACTATATTTTTAATCTCGGTAGTTAGTGAATAAAATTACAAAAAATACTCAGTGAGTGTATCAATTTTTAAATATTCTACCTAATTAGTTTTTGTTGTAGATTTACCTACACCCACAGAAGAAATACCGATGTATCTGAAAAATGAATGATATTATGACGTATAGGTATAGTTAGTGTTTATATGTTTAAACTATGTTTATATAAGCATAGTTATAACAAATCGAAACTGAATATATTACCTATTACAGTAGCTTGTCTATCGAACAACAGTAAAAATAATTTGAATCTAACGTAACCATCACGCGTTTTATCAATTATCTTGTATAATGTTATTAAGTACCAATAGGTAGTGATTAACGTGAATAGGTAAGTTATTGAAAACTTCTCACTTTTTAGCGTCTCAGATATACGTACAGTGTACACAAGTGGGATAGTCCTATAGAATCTTTGGTGATAAATCCTTCAATGTCATTTATTTTGTGTAAAACGTATATAAGAAAAACTACTCGTATTTCTGGTCAAGGATATTGGAAAAATGATATTGTGTATAATGCTATTATATGCGTATTAACGAGAACATTAAAAATATTACTCAAAACTATTGTATCATGTTGTTTATTTAATAAAATTTCATAAATTGTTAACTTAGACTGATTGTTTTAATTCTATTTATTTTTCTCGTTATAGTTTATGGTAATATATCTTTAACGTATTAATAATAGTGAAAAATTATACTGCAGTCGGCAGTCCAGATATTGTAATTTCGAATCAAGTTTTTAACGCTGGGTAGTTTTTCAATTCATATTAATAATAGATACTATACATATTCCGATTACTATTTGAGCGGATTCCAATAAGCGGAATTTAATTTTAAATTAAATTAAATTAACATTAACACACTCCCATGAAAAATTGTGCAAACATGTTTTCGAATTGTTATTTTAAAATTATTATTCCAAAAAAAAAAATCTGATTGAATACTGAATAAATATATAAAAACAAAACCATGGAATCGACACCCGTCCGCATGATGGTAATATATTATGATTTATATTTTATGTCTCGACTGAGGACCGTGAATTCGCGGTTAAAATATAATATCCATGTACGCAGCAGTGAGGCAGTGTTTAAATGTTACAAATGCGACCTAAAATTATTCTGGTAAAACGTAGTGTCTCTTACCACATTCGCATTCACCAACTTCTGCAGTGGACCGAATAAGTGCTGAAACGCAGTTCCTTATAATAAAACGTAATATATAGGTATTGCAGCTTGTAGGGTGTAGGTGGCGGTTTATATAAGAAAACTAATTGGTCGAAAATAGGAAGGGTCTATGAACAACATTTGAGTCTTACAAACTACTTTTTTTGTAATGTATTTGTATATACATCCGAATCGTTCCGGGCGATTTTAAATATTACAACAAGCGGATAAACCTTATTACTTTAATATCAACATGGGTCATTTTATACATAAGTGATTGTGTTCATATTTACTTGATAGGAGCCTCTGAAGAATGGGAACCTATGTTGGAGGAAAGCGTATATCTCACTGAGCGTGAGCCTCTTGACCGGCGAACTTTGTATGGCCATGACGATAAGCGCTATGTACGAATAAGGAGGTTTTTCGGACCTGCCGGCGGTGACGACACCTCCCGTGACCGCGGTCACCGTCTTAGCCGTCGCTGCGCCTCCGCTGTTCTTCTTGTAACCAACAACACCATTGTTATTATTGTTGTTGTTGTTGTGATTGTTGTGACTGTTGCAATTGTTGTTGTTGACGACAGTGCCCGATTTCCTGTCGCCGTCCTCGACCTTGACGATCAGCACGTCCATAATATACTGCAGCGGCCCTGCAGTAAATGTGCGTATGCACGCACACGGTGAAGGGTGAGTGAGACACGCGTATAGAAGGTATATAGGTGTACACGCCACGGCACGGTCAGGGAATACGGGAAACGACAATATTATCGTTGTCAACAATTTAAACCGAAACTGCAATCAATCGATCCGATGAAATAACTGTATATTGCAATATACACGCGCGTATATACGAACAACACTGAGATATTATACGTTGTAACCGTGTCATGACTTGGCGCACGTGCGCGTACACTATACTGCGAACCGTGCACTACCGTGATGATACCACCGTCTTGGTTAACATTGTACGGTCAACTGCACCATGGTTGTATGGGTGTGCGCGACCGACGTCGGATTGCAGACGCGCAGAGAAATTCGGTCGCGGTTCGTGTACCGTTTCGCCAACGTCGCGGCAACCGGTTGGAGCGAACTGTCGCCCGGACCCCGGGCGGAGCGGTGGCCGGAGAAAATCCCAGAGAAATGGGCAGGACGGCCGTGGACCAATCAGCGAGCCGCAGCAGCCGCCGCCGCCGACGTTCCGGGACCGCAGACCGATGCGTATAGTATACGTACGCGCGTGACTCGGCGACGTGCCAAAAATTATGTACCGATTGTTTTTTATACGCACATTATGTACTACCATCCGCGGGAGGGATCACCGCCGCCGGAAGCCACACAAGCGAAAGTCGCCATAGCCTCCCACCTCACGCACGTATATTATACTATAAATATTATCTTTTTTTTTTTCATGCGGTTCTGAGATTTTTTTTCTTTTTTAATCGTTGGCTGCAAGACCGACGTGTCCGTGTCCGTTCATAGTTGCTGTTGTAAATATTTCAAAAAAAATCGATACCGTGTCGTATGTTCCGCGTATAGAACACCTATAATATTATACACATCGTCGTCGTATACATTTATCATAATTCATAATATACATCTACACGTATACCACAACTGTGGTTTTTCAACGGCAGTGATCCAAACGCGTCGTTTATGTTAATTCCTTGTTTTTTTTTTTGTTACATATACGTTTCAAAAATAAAATATGGGAATCGCGGAAACCACGATGAATATTTTTCAAAAAAACTATATAGTATACCTACATAAAGTTACAAGCTTCGTTTTTTGAAACGCCCCAAACGACAATCTTAATACAATTATTATGATGTTTGTTGACGGCAACTTATACTTTATTCATTCAATATAATCCGAAAAAATTCGGAAAATAGTTCGAAACGTATGCATGTCGTTAAACAAGAAAGAATACAGCGCCACGCTTAACGCTTTTAAACCTGTATTGGTCCCAACAGCTGAGTTTTTATTATGTAGGTATATATTATATACAACAGGGAAAGAAATCAAAAGCTCTACGTCGACAGAACGACGGGACATCGGATGTATAGTATTAAAACGTAAAAGCGACGATGAGAATTTTCTCTTGGTTTCACAATGCCGGGATGACGACGGCAAAATAAAAAATGATTAGTATTAGTCGGTACTTTAGTCTTTAGTAGTACAGACGTACGATCCGACAAGGATTTATTTTTACCTAGGGCTAAATGATATCGTTTTCCATCTAAAGGATCATAACTCATCGTTTGTCTAATTGTGTGTACAAAATTGAATAATATAAAAAATGAAAAACACATATTATTTATTTATAATTTTGTTAATTAACGTTCGACCTAAAATGAGTTTCACGGTATTCAGATGTTAATTTCAATTGACGGAGACCATTAAAAATAATATAATAGCACTGATTTTTTTGCTGCAAATAACAATAATATTCCTTTAATACTAAAAAAACATATTTTAAGAAATTAAAATAAACAAAATTTTTAAGAGGTAAACGCTTGTAAAAGAATTTAATATAAGATATTTCAACTATGAAAAATATAAAACTATTCAAAATGCCATATTTTATACGTAATGAAAAGATCCTAATCCTTATAGGCTTATATACTCTGAGGTATTTGGGATAATATTAATAAAGATAAAAAATCTATTTGCAGAAAAACTCTTTCGAAGGCTCGGATAAAAAGCAACCAATTAGTGTCATTCACTTAAAATAGTAAAAATATAATGTTTTTTAAAATAAGACGGTTTATGTAATGTTTTCTTTGCCAAATTATTTATTAACGATAAAAGGATGGCATTAAAATGATCAACATAGATATGTTTAAATGTTACAAAGATAAATTATTTCTACCTCATACTAAAATATATATAACAATGTTTTAAAATATGCTTAGAAATTATATTTTTACTATAGGGAAAATAACTGAAAAATATTGCTCTTATAAATTGGATTTACCTGTTTCTATAAATATAATTTAGTATTAATAATTTTTAAAATGTATGATAAATCATTATATTATATACAAAAAACAATTATGAGAAAAAGTTTTATAAATTATATTATACGTATATTAGTACTGAAATTAAAAGGAATTTAATTAGTGTTTAATGTACACATCTGAAAGACTGAAAACAACCAAAAAAATTTAACCCTGAATATCAAAAATGTGATTACTTTCGTTCGAGATTTAATTTAAAATTTTTCTCTGAAAGTTGATCTCCTATAGGAAATATTGTGCAGTTAAAATTAATACCAAGTAAGAAAGTTTACAAAGGTTAAAACATGAAACATACATATTATTGTATTATAACTTATAACTTCTAAACGCTAAACCACAACGGCTATTAAATAATAGTTTTTTTTATTCTTATTTTTATAGGTACCATAAAAAAGTTAAATTGTGTAAAATACATATATATATTATATTATATATATAAGGCGTCCCTATATATCGGTTAATTTATATTTGTTAATTAATCAAGTACATTAGATGACTACGAATAAAATGTATTTAATGTAGTAATAGACGCCAACGGGTAAATTATGTTATAATCGTCCGTCTTGCCCACGCCATTGATACCGTCAAGTCCCTCGTCGTCGATGTCGTAGTATTAGTAGTAAAAACTAGCAGTTATCCGTTATAGGCCGATTTCGATGATTCACGGCTTAAAATTAGAACGCACTGCATGATAACCGTGAGTCTATAGTTTTGGAAATCTAAAATATTTAACAAAATAATAATTTCAGTTATTTTTCCACTACTGATTGCTTTATAATAGGTATTATATTTACGTCTGTCCTACTGAAAAATAATTTATAATTTTGTCCACGATTATCTTTGGTTAACTATTATGGCTTTGGTGAATCTTTAAATGATCCGTTATATTGAGAAGACAATTTGATTGATGTTGTTTTCAGAGAGGAAATTTTCAATTCGGAAAGGTAATGTTCCAAGAAAAGGCCCACAAAATAACATATATAATTATATTTTGCAGACATAAAACTTTTCGTGTTTAAAATAAAATGTATTTCATAACTGATATAAAATATTATATAAATAAAATAAACATTTTTGAATTTATGATTTGTTAAATATTTTTTAAACAATTTGCGTTAAACATTAGAATAAATCGTTTATAAAATGTTTTTCTTTCTTGATCTCGAGGACGTAAATGATTCCACAATTTCATTGAAAGAAATATTTTCCATGAAATAATTTTCACTAGAAAAAAGTGGAAGTGCCTTAATTTTTTTCTAGCCTAAAGTGAATCTTGAAAATTTCTTCACCCGCCCAAGAACAGAAAATTATCTTTCTCCGCTATAATTTGTGACGGCCATATTCAAAAATATTCTTAGGGCCACTTCAATATTTAGGAATAGTGACTTTACATTTAAGGATTTTAAATAGCACAAAAGTCTATAAGCTTTAGTACCCAGCTTTATTTTTCAAATTAAGATTTTTCCTTGACTGTATGTAAACTTTAATTTGAATACTGAGTGCGCTAAACAACGATATAACACAAATCATAAATAATAATTATTGATTTACATGATTATTTAATATTTTTAATATTTTTATATATCTAGATGTAATAAAACGTTACTTTATTTTTAATTATATTTAGAATTCTGATTCTTTTAGGTAAATAAAAAAAATATTTAACTTCTTTTTTAAGTACGATTATTTATTTGTGGCTTCTAAATTCATACAAAATTATTTTATGACACCCCCAAATTAACTTAAACCTATTGGCATCTTAGGCTGTAGCCTATTCAGTCTATTGGTTAATCAGGCCCTGTATATAGCATATAATATTGAAGTGTTTTCTTTTGTCTTATGTAGTTAAGATTTGTTATCTACAGTAAACTCGTTGAAAAATAAATAATATAAATTTATTAAAAATGTAAAACCGTGTTTTCTTTACTGCTAAATTAAGAATAATAATTGTGTTAAAAATAACAATTTAAATAATTCAAATTCAAACATTTACGTGTGCCTGCGTGTATATTAATTATACCGTGGTCATATCTACGACCGTATTACAATAAAAATAGCTACTGCAGAATAGTGTCATATATGCTTCTTATAATATATTTCTTTAGTGGGATATGAAGTGTTGTTTCGATCGCCACTTTCCGCACCGAGACATTCACCTCAAGAGAATAAAACGCCATAAAAATAAAAATTGTATACTATACAGTGCGCATTGAATACTATATAGAGGACACGTATCATTTTGAAAACTTCAGTGCAAAATAAATACCACATTCTGAACATGGTAAGTATATATAATATAGGTATTCGCAGTGAATGGTCTTGCCTCAATAAATTATGGTTTATATTGTATGTATGTATGTATGGATGGAATACGTCTACGTCGAAATATCTTAATCGATAACCATTTATAAAATCTAAACGGAATGAAACGTATGTCAAAAAGAAATGAATACGTATCCATGTTTGTTAACTTTATGTGTTTACGTTCCATAACGTTTTTTCTATAATAAATGTAAACGTGGAAATGTATTAATTTGAAATCGAAAAATCCTCTTTTATTCATTCGTCATCGTGAAGTAACTTATAAAATCTCACAACAAACGTATATAGCTACACTTACCAAAAATCATAAAATA
Organism: Chaitophorus viminalis; assembly: GCA_025469195.1. Classification (NCBI taxonomy): domain Eukaryota; kingdom Metazoa; phylum Arthropoda; class Insecta; order Hemiptera; family Aphididae; genus Chaitophorus; species Chaitophorus viminalis. The sequence continues at coordinate 76,807 of JAIPRK010000985.1, forward strand.
TATTTATTTAATCGAAAGCTTTTATAGTTATACTTCAATACAATCAGTACCCTTAAAAGCTTAGCACTTGAATAATATCCTATTAGATTAATATTAGAATAATGAACTCTAAATAATGATAAACATGAGAATCACCCAATTATGCGAACGTTTCAAATTTGTAAGCATCTTGAAAATATTCTTCTGTATATTTAGTATATACAAATTGTCTATATAATTAGAGCTTAGATTCACATAATTCTGATTCAAATTGTATTTAGTTTTTTTTTCACACATTTGCTTAACACTGTGTATTTATTAAACATGCTATTGCGTATATTATGTATGATTTGACTTTAATTTTTACTATTATTCGCTTGATTGATGACCATGACTTGATGTGTACTTTTTTCTCCGAATAAAATTTATTCGAATGTAGTTATTGATGTGAATCTGTGGCAAAAACTGCAGGTCATAAGTGAGATTAATTTTTCTGGTTAAAACATTGATTTGTTATTGATTCCTAAAAAAAGAGTATCTATAAGTGAAAAATTCTAAAATAACTCATTACTCATTAGGATTTAGGAAAATACATAGTTACTAAAAATATATAATTAGATGATCTAAATCGCACATAATAAAGGAAATAATCCATTAATATTACAGTATTAGACTAATATCCCATAAGAATTTATTTTGTTAACAAACTTAATTAGTTTATTTAGCGTATTATATATAGTAATATATTAGATTAATACAGCCACTGCAGTACAACCTAGTGTAATAGTATTTTATACAGCATACCTAGTGTTTTACAATTATGAAAATCGAATATATTTGTATATCTGCCGATCAATTAATTATAAGTACGCTATAATTTATAATACAGACTATAGTATTGCAGTATATATAGTATATTCATTTGAACATTTTTATAAAAATCATAGAGTTAAGAATAAAATTTAATTTGTACATTATACATGGAGTTAAAAGCGACCTTATTTATTAAAGCCCTTGTAGTATCGACGTTAGTTTCCTGGTAAAATGGCATGAAATAAAATATTATCATTCAGTATGTATAGAGAAACCTTTATTATACCGTTATACATCTTGTACTCAATTGAAATTTAAATTAATTACTTCTCGAATAATTGAAAATGTCAATATAATTGTCCCGAAAACACGAGTAATTTTGTATATCGATCATTTTGTGTTGTAGTAAAATCGAGACCAGTTAAATGTGTATAAATACCGAACCGTTTAGGTCGTTAAGGAACTTAACCAGAGTTCTTCTCGTTACTGCTGAATTACCTCTCGAGCCACGCTCGTTTTCTTGAGAAGTGGCTAGGGGGTATCAGTATAATACAATTTAATCAATTATTGGTAGACGAATTTATTGTTTTCTATCTATTGTTTTAGTTTTATGATAAATCCCCATTAATTTATGAAAGAGAATAACATTTAATTTTGGATAGCAATGAAGATAATTCTGGGAAATTAAAATGTTTGATGATGATCAACAACATAGTATGCTAAATTGACTAAGTCAGTGGGCTGCGTGAACAGGTCATAAAGCTTTACTATGATATTTTCTGAGTTGATTCTACTTTCAAGTCTAACCAAAATATAGAATTTAGTTAGCCACACAATGAGAGACACATTGATCTATGCGCAAAAGATCTCAATTTAAATCTACTGTAATATATGTTTTTAAAATTGATACCAAATTTATTGCTAATTTTAACATTGATTATATTAGATGAGCTATCCTTTATTATTTGTAAAGTTGTTAATATTTGTATATGAATAATCATGAACATGTATTTACAATTAAATTTTTAGGAGTATTGATCCTTTTTTTTACTAAACTAACTAATAATAACTTATTGAAGATGGCCATTGTGAAAAATTTATCAAATTAATTAGCTTTTATCCTAAAAGGCGTCATAATATGTTCAAATAAAATAACCCAGAAAGAATTACTGAAATCTTTATATTTAATTTTATATTCTTATAAAATGTATTATTTAGTTTAATTAGTATACAATTTACCAAAAAAATATTATTTTGATTTTTGACATACGAAGTTCCAATGGAAAACACTTTAACTTTACGAATCATAGGAACCCAGCAGGCTACGGGAACTAGACAAGGTTTTTTTTAATCTGCACGGAAAACAAAATGTGAAACCAAAATATGTTTATGTAAAAAAGAAATAAGTAATATTTTATGTAATTTAAAATGCGTATAAAATAATGAATTAATTAAAAATAATTAATATTTTTTGATTAAATACTATTCTAATATGCATACTTTACGTAATATAGTATTGGCATTCTATAGAAATCTGAAATCTTAAGAATTCTATAGAGTGCCTAGGATTTCAATAGAATGCCTATATTCAACCCATTGCCGCTAATATATATATATAGCATATTGTGTATACGTCAAATATATATAAAAATGTATTGTATAAACAACAACAAACAATAACATCACTTACACATCATAATTTCCAGAAATTTGATGATATTGTTCCATATTATTGGCATTTGTAGATGGGAGTTCCCACGTGTGTAAAACCTTGCTGCGTAAAGTTCTTGGACGATTAAATTGCTTGTTAATTGTATCCGTTTGCAATATACGACTTCATATAAATTATAAATTACACAATGTAATACATAAAAGCGTTAGTTAAATAGATTGACATAAAATTAACATATTCACTTACTTTGGGTCATACCATTTGAAGTTTTGTCCTGTAGGGCGAGTTAAATTAATATATCCAAATATCGAAATACAAGTTGATCCAAAACGTCCAATGAAATTAGTAACACTAAAATTTAAGTAACAATTATAAGTACCTATATGCATCAATACGTGCGGATAAAAGGAAGGTTGGATTTGTAAAAAACATTATCTATTCGAGGTAAAGCGTGAAAATGGATAAACTGAAGTTGGGGGATCAATGTTGATAATCAACGCATTCAAAAACCAATTTCTATGCGTTCAAATTGGAACACAATGAAAAAACAAAAACACAGAACCAGTATATTATAGTATACGTGTGTCGTGTATATATTAAAATTTATTATTATTTGTTCCGTCAAATTCCATACGGAGTGCCATCATTTGTCAAGTCGGCTGTGTCATGCCGAGCCAATTCACCTGTAATGAGCTGCGACTACTGATGGTGGCCTATAAATTTCAAAAGCTGCCTGGCTCTGACGCCTTCGTTTTTAATAAACTATCAAAAGATCACACACTAAGAAAATTTTTTCACAGGGTTCTTCATCTAACTTCTTCTCTTAATTGTGTCACTGCGCGATCTCGTTAATAACGATAATCATCCACACGCATGATAATAATATTAATAATATATTTATTTAAATAAATATATATGTGAATAAGACGAAACAAATGATACAGATTAGGATAGTTAGTGACCTTTTTATACAAGAATGTATTAGTTGTGATCAACTATAATAATGTAATTTATAATGATAATACGGCATAAACATTTTCAGAAGGTACAATAGATTGCATTACGCAAGTTCGAGTTCATATTATTATTGACTATTAAAATTAGAATACGTAAATGTGAAATATTTACGTCGTCAATATAATTATTTAATCATTCGAGCGAATCGTATTAGATGCGTCGTTTCATGAGATAAACAATTTATAATCATTAATCATAATAATATTAATATTGCTTTGTGTCCTGTGATGATTAATACCTACTTCTAATGCGTGGACTAAAACAATTTTAATAGGTTTAAAATATTAATTCACGTAGTGGAACTTACAATTTTGGCCAAGACAGTTAGTTATCATTGAATATCTGACCATAAATAAATTTATTATTATATAATTAAGCGTATAAAAAATAAATAAATATATTTAAAGCATTTTGCGCTTATGGATTGATGGAAAAATGTTATTACAGTATAAAACTGAGGGTGATTGATTTACGTGGGTTATTTTTATTTTTTAAAGAATACAGCCAATAAGTATGCATAGTTTTTTTTTTTATTCCTTTTATTTTTTAATATTATAGCAAAACAATGTACAATTTTATAGAATAATAATACGTGATACGCCTATAATAGGTATCGCCTACACATGAAATTAGACATTTCAGTAAGATTAGCTCTACAGTTTAATATAGGTACTCAAGAATATCATACACACATTTTACATCAACTACAATGGTGTAGATATACCTATAACGACAGAACTGATGGTACATGACTACACATTTCGGCGACCGTCACTTCCTCAAATTTATAAACTTTCGTTCGTATGATGAGAAAAGCGGTTTTTTACTAGCATAAAAAAAAAATCTTCATATTCTCCAATATATATTTTCAATAATGTAATATTGGGTTTCACTGTTGTACAAGTTTAATACATGTCGAAGTAGAATAATAAAATATGCATTGTTCGACGAAAAGCTTTTACGTTTTGTCCACTGCTCGTTACAGTTTACATGGCAATGATGAAGTTGATTCTCTAGTATAGTAACAGTAAGTAGATTATTTTGTAACCTTTGTCGTCGTATAATAATCTCATAGAAAGATTATTGTTAATTTAATCAGTATTATTATATTACAATGTAAATATTGCAGTCAAAAAAAATTTCATGTATTTTTTACATCGATATAACAGTGGTACTCAATTATGGTATAGTACTATTGCAGGCCAGGACCGTAGTTTTATCTACTTACATCAGTGACGTAATTATGGGGGGAGGGGGTATTTATAAAGGTATTATTCAATTATTGTCGTACAAAATACAAATTACTACTACAAAAAAGTTTTGTATTGTACTTATTACTAGTAGGTATTACTATATTATTATTTTATTATATTATATATTTTTATTATACGGGTAGATATCCAAGATACCAAAATAAATAGTAGATTTCACTTTTGTTGTTATTTTTAATATTTATTCATTTATAAACAAAGGAGCGCCCGTCATACACGCAATGTACATTACCATTCTTAATAACAAATAATAAAAATATATAATAACAACAATCTACACAAACAATAGGCCCAACTTAAAACGCCATTGTCGTAAGTTGAAAATATATAAAATTTATTTAATTATTTTAAAATTAATTTTAGAGATATTTATTTCGTATCTGTTGTAAATTTAGTACCTAGGTACATACTATGCGCTGATCTACAATTATAATGGTTTCTGAACACACGCGTCATCGTACAATGCATAAGTCTATTTAGATGTGTTTTATTACTTATTAATTAATTAATTAATTATATTATTGATTAACTTATTGAAGCTTTCATTCAAAACATTTACTTAAAGTGTTTTTAAACCACTCTATAGTTTAGTACATCTATGCTTACTACTTATAAATTTGCCAAGAACCCGGGGAATTTAAATATTTTATTATAAAATAGAAACAAAAGTTATCACCTATTCAATTATGCACTATGTAATACAATGGCGTATCCAGAGGTGACAAAGGGGGTTTCAGCCACTCCCACCCCCTATTGACCGTGTTATGGTATAAATATTATAAAATAAAAGGCAAAGTACAAGTCATGAAATTTCTGAAAACGGTTTTGAATACAACGTATTATCTATAGTAATAACGACAAAGTGGCTAGTATAAGCAAAGAATTAACGTTACGAATAAGGTATTATTACATATTATGTATGTGTTATAAAAAGTATATACCTAATAATAATATATTACAATTAACTTCTATATTACTTTATTGAAACTAGTTTGTTAAGATATCAAATTTTGATTTACTATGTTTAGCCCTCCCCCACAATGAAAAATCCTGAGTATGCCACTGATGTGATATAAAAGGATTAAGATGATATTTGATGTTTTAAAATGTTTGATGAGAGTTTAAGAGCCAAAGCATTCCTGCAATAGTTTTATATGGAGAGTTATTTTGAAATCAGCGCCTCTATAAAACAATCTCAATCACTCCCTAACTTGTATAGAGAGAAAAAAAAAATGTCGAATAGGTAATGAAATAATATAATACACTAACCCACTTAACCCACTTATTCAAAAATATATAAAATTACACCTTGTGTCACGAACAGTATGAAATACAACAAACACTTGGCGAACATTTGGTTGGAGCATTATTGTTATTGTTTATTACATACATCATAATACTAAGAGCTTAAATTGTAATTGTCCGCCTTGAAAACTGCACAGTGTGTTAATCATCAGTGTACATAATAATATCTACCTCTATAGCTATGAATTGTGTTTCCCGTTCCTGTGAACTTATCTTGTTTATAGTTGTTGAATGATTTTACTATTATGTATATTATATTTATTTACAATGATCTCGGGAACATGTGATATTACATTATATTTTTCCCGTTGTCCGTCACCGTATAAATATAAGTTGTTAATATTTTGAATCAAACATCGTAATGACGTTCAAATAATTAATTTGTACTAGGCTTTAATTTGATTGAATAACGGCGAGAACAAAATAAAATACTAATCTGTATAATTCATATAGTTTTATTTACATACATGAATCGAAAACGTATGACAAAATTCAACTTTTTCGTTTAAAAACATGTCGACAAAAATGTGATTTTCGCGGAGAAAGTATAGTAGTTACTGGTTAGTAACTAGAGCAAATATAGCTTATCATTAAAGAACGATTCGTTTTATATCTCCTTGCAGTTGCCAAAAAGGTTGGTTGAATGTATCACAAACAAGCACTCCGCACAAAACAAACAATTATTATAAATTTCCCGTGAACGATGAGAGCTTATAGATAAAATTAAATAATTTGTAGGTACACAATTATTTTTTATTAATTATTAATTATTTTAAAACCCCAACTGTGATATTAGTGCATGATGATTATAATGTAAAAACTTTTAAAGACAGAATCGCATGGACCCAAAACTATTTGCGTTATTATGTTTTCAACTTATATCCGATACGATGTATCTGAAAGACAATTTGCGACTGTCCCAAATTAAATTATATCCAAATCAGGTCTCCGTATATGAATCACCGATAAAATATCGCGTGACCAAAATATCGCAACTGAAATATCGCAAAACCATTATATGGAATTGAATAAATATCGCCAGTATACATATCGCTAGCATGATATATAGCAGTAATTTGGTTATGAATAAATAACATATTTCAAGCATATAATATTGTTATATTCATATATAGTATAATTGATAAAAATGATAAAAATATGTATAATTTAATAAAATTGATGTGTTAAAAAAAAATTAAATATGTATATTAATTAATGGAAATATATATTCAATGAATACCTCGAAGATAATCTTTAAACTCTCGATTATGATAATCTACTATTACTTTCATTATTCATTCAGCCTAACGTACTGTCTTGTCTTTTTTATTTGACGTATTTGGATTTCTAACTTTACTTAAACTTAATATTTTAATTTACGTTAGGTTTTGTTGACGTCTCAAACGATTAATAAATTTGTAGATTGAAGGATGTTGAGTAGAAAGTAAATGAGCAAATCCATTGTTAAATCCTTCACAAATGTTGTTTGTTTTATCCCAGTCACTTTGTATTACCTTGTATACATTCCATAGAGGTATAGGAAATAATGGAGGATGTAATATAGGTTGTATAAAAGCCAGAGAAGAAAAATAACAAATTTTTGAAGAGAAGATTATATTTTCCTTGTACAACTTTTGTCTTTCTGGAATTATTTGTATTTTTTTCCAAATAGCATTTATTAGATGAAAGTAGCAACCCCGTTGTTTAGTAGTTGGAAAACACTTACTGTATGATTTTCTAAAAGCCATTTCGAAATCTGTCATAATAGACTCTGGTTCGAACTCTCCAAGTTCATCTGCTAGAAAACTAAACAAAATATCGTAGGCTTGTTCTGTTTTGTGAGTCATTATTCTGTATAATATCAATAGAAATATGGATCCATTATTTAATTTTCCGTGAATTACAAAAAACTGATTAAAAAGTGGTGGAGCAGATTCAAATGTTCCATCCGCATACCATAGCGAACATTTTTTTAATATTTTCAAATTATCATTAGTACAAAATACTAAAACACGCCTGTTTTTACCTTCCAGAATCAAAATATAAAAATTTTTCTTTTTATGCTAGGTAAAAGGTTAATACGATTAGATAAGATAAAGTTAAATGCAATGTACGCAATAATAATTCCATACGATATAATGGTTTCACGATATCTTAGTTGCGATATTTTGGTCACGCGATATTTCACCGGCGGTATTTTGTCCCGTATTATCTAGAGTCGGTTTGTTTCACTATAATGTCTATTGCAATTATTATTTGCAAAATGAGATTGTTTTGTGATCAATGTTCATAAAAAGTATTACATATTTTGTGTATAAATGATTTATTAAGCATTACACATATTTGTAATAATATCAAAATGTATAAAATATAAAATTTATGTATTATGATGTATACTATGATGTGTCGGCTAGGAAGAGAGGAAAATAAGACCGTACTTATAACTATAATATTACAATCCCGAGATGCATTAAAATCAAATTAGTTTTTGGAGTAAGAAGTATAGACCTAACCTAACCTAACCTAGCTAGTAAACTATAATACTCTATTTTAAATAATAATTAGTATGCATAAATATATATAACATAATATGCTACTATAATAGAATCAATGGGTGAATAGTGAAGACGCGCACCATTATTATAATATTTTATTATCGTAATGGATCACAGAACAAATTGAAACTGGATATAACGGTTATAGATAGTTAACATTTTGTATATTATAATATATTATTATACGTACAAGGATTGTATTATTTTTTTCGCCAAAGGAGATCTATTACGCTATAATATAATAAGCATATGTACAAACGAACTGACTTAAACGACCCCTTATATTATGTGACATGACGACGGAAAAACATAATAATATATATATCAACATAATAAAACGCGTATGTGAAAGCGAGTTCGGTTCGTCAAGTAAAGTGTTTATTATTTTATTTTATTTTTTTTTTGCGATCGTATACGAGCATATTAAGTATAACACATAAAGGATTGTAAAAACTTCATTATTATTATCTCGAATGTCATTAAACGCATCTGATCGTGTGCACACCGTATATTATATTATTATACAACACATGCCGTAATAAATATGTGTGTATGCATAAAGATTGACACCGAAAGAATAAGATTTATGTACACGAATGGTCGGGTATGGATTTGCAACTGTCAAAAAGGGATCACCGGAATACGTAGTATTATGATAACATGGTCCAGTGAACGCGAAAGTCTGTCATCGGTACACATATAAAAGTGCCGTCTTGCGTGTATATAATAATATGCATATTATGGTTGATATTCGAAATCGCGTATTTATACGATAGGACGTATGTTACGGTGGTACGGACTATACGGAAACAACACGTGTGCGGTCTTCGAGGGATTCATGTACCTATACAGAGTACACGAACATCTTGCACGTATATCCACCGTTGAACTGAGACAGTGGCAAAGTATTTTTTTCAAATCGACCCGGCTATTTTTTATTTTTTTTTTTTAAAGTTTGACCTTGACACTAAGCGCTTCATTAATTTTCGGAAGACTGAGTAAGGTTGGATTTCTTTGTTTTTGCGCTATTGTTTCGAGACTGCGTGTACTAAAAAAGCATCAAACAACTCACGACGCGGGTTCACTGCTCTTGAGATACCGAAAACAATATACAAGTATGCAAATATAATTATGAGACATCCACGAAATGACGGTGGTGCTTGCGACAGACACTTTCAAATCCACTGATCAACAATGACAATATGTCAAATTTTCTAGTTGCAAAATTCGACGATAACAAATGTTTAATTAGCCACCATTAACTTTATCTATGTTGTAAGGCGTGGAAAATCTCAAGAGTAAAGAAAAACCTCGTGTTAATCGAGTCACTACATTTTGAGTGAAAAGACTAGCTGTTTATTTTATGTACAAATTAAGGACACATAAGTGGTACGTGAAATCTTGTGTTTACGAGGATATTGTGTACTACGTGTAGACTTTGGAAACACGTGTGCGGTTTTCGAAGGATTTATATAGGTATACAGAACGCACGACATTTTGCACGAATAGCACCGTTGAACTGAGGAGGCGGCAAGATAATTTTTTTCCCGAAGGTCTTTAATCGATCATTTTACCCGGTAAAACGCATTCGATGTGTAGGTTTAGTAGTTTAAAAAGCTGCGAATCTCCGGTAAAGTGATGGGGAAAAACAATTCTCCCGGGTGTCTTCGTCGTCGTTGGTGGTGAACAAACCGTAACCGGGTTAAGAATGGCGAGAAGTGCACGTGCCTCCTCTATATAGTAGAAAGAGGGTAGGTATAAAAACAAATCAATTCCAAAACGTGTAAACGTATACTATATTATATATTTATATTATATAAATCAACCACGGCGGTGTTTTCGGATTCGTATATTGCAACAGGAATTTGATTTATGCACGAACTTCATGTATATATATAGGTACGGTATCATAGATAAGTTTGTCTCGCGAATCTTATATAAATTATTATATTGTCATGCGGTTGCAGCTGTTTGTTAAAATGTATTTGTGCGGTAAAATTTCAAATCGAACTTGTAATCGTCCTACGATTATAATATATACATCGTCTCCGCAGGGATCGGACGTTGGAAATAGCGTGCTGGCGATAATCGATATTCGACACGCGTTGCTGGGAGTCAGCTCGTATTCGTGGTTTTTCGGTCGAGCCAATGTCGCGTGTACCTGCTATGTTGGTTCTCGTTTAATTTCATTTCATTCGCCTCGGTCGTCTTCGGTTTTACTATATTGTTATTGTTTTCGATTATTTCGCATTTCTAGTTTGCGCCGCGATCGCCTATAATAGATTATATTATACATATAGCTGTACTACCCGGCTTCGCGCACCGAGCAGTCTTAACCGGAACATAGTCCTTAAGGGAATACTACCTTACATTTTCTAAAGCCTAGCTATGTTTGGTTAGCTTTAAGGTACCTTAACTATATTTTGGTTGTAATTTTATAGTTTTATTATTTTTTTTTTTTTTGTTATTACTGGTTACAATTTTACAAAGGCAATATTTTCGTGTCGATTTTATAACGATGAATATAATGTATCTAGTAAAAGTTTCAGTCATCATTATAACAACCAGAATAATATATCACCAACCCTTTGGTACTTGAATTAGTTCTTCTGTAAAAAATATTATTACGATTAATATACGATATTAGATATTTGATTGTTATTTTGGTTGTCATAGCGACTTGCAACATTTCCTGTATACACATGGTGTTCATCATAAAATCAACATAAAATATTACCTTGGTAACCGTTTTAAATAGCAAAATCAATCATTTACATTTTTGACATATCATTTTTTATCGATGCTCCGCTACTATTAGTCGTGATGATACATAATAATAGCTTTCCTTGGTAACTGGACTATTCAACGTAAAAACAGTTTTTAAATTCGAACCAGTAGTTCTTGAGATTAGCGCGTTCAACCAAACAAACAAACAAGCTCTTCAGCTTTATAATATTAGTAAAGATTCGATGGGGTTTCGTATAAGTTCCCGTACGAAACATGCCGGGTACGCTTTGTTACATATATTATATGTAAGTCCCATCACGAACGAGAATATATACCAATGTACGTAGGTTTTGGCACGAAAAATTAAATCAGATTAAAACTCAAAATAAGTAACACACAGTATACGTATATCATGTGAAATGTTTTTGAAATGTGCCACGTACAATTTAATTATTATTTTACACACCTACCTACAATACCATATTCATATATTCTATTTTTTTTTTTTTTTTGAAGGGGAAAAAACAAACAAATGCCAACTACAATTAAATTGTAAATCCTGAGTTGAAAGGGAATTTGTATATGAAATTATCTTTATTTGGGTACCTAGGAATTTACATATATTCAATGATTTTTTTTCATGTGAACTTATGTACCGGTGTATTTTTCATGTCCAAACTATATATTACGTATATTATGTACCTGTAATGTTTTTTTTTTTTTTTTACCTACTTTATTTTGTATAGAAGAACTTACATTCGTTCAATTATAACCACGATGTAGTGCACGGTGGATCGAATGAAATGTCCATCAAAGACACCAGCTGTGTCCGTATCCGCTTCCTAAAGGTCTTTCACTTTTCAGGCGTGTATAATTTTTTCAATAATGTTCAAGAATTTATATATAATGAAAATGTATAGATCCATATAAGTTTAAATGCGCTATAGTCTGCAATATTATATTGTACACGTATAACGCTTGTATAGTAAGATTTTCTCGCTGAATAAAAACGTTTTTTCGGTTGTGCATGCAAATAAAAATATACAATTTGTTTTATTCACAATCCAATTAATGTTGAATTAAGGGTTGAGTATATATTATAGGCTCATCCCCTATATGACAAGACATTTCATTTGACTAATCATCTACCATTTGACTAATCTGCTTATTTCATTAAATATTATTTAAATAAATACAAAATAAAAAAATATTTTTAAAATGTATAATTTAAAATTATGTTAGTTAACACATTTGTATAGAAAGTACAATTTATATTTTTATCTATTCACCTTCCCCCCACCATATTAAAATCCTGGATCTACGCCTGATCCTCTTTGGATACTTTTTTATTTTTGTTACCCGTAAAGTGGTTTTACCGCCCTAGGGCCGTAGACTATAGTATTTATCGCTTACAGGACGAAAAACGGCCACTACTTTCCATCGCATTTACTCGAATCGAATATTAAGCTTTTGATACAACCCGCAGGCGTAACAAAAATAAATTTATTGTACTATTATACATATGCTCGACGTTTATTCTATTATAGGGTTATAGTGTATTCATACATTTTTCTTTACTACATTCTAACGGTGGCAGCGAGGTGGTATCTCGCGGGAAATGTAGCGAAATTAAATAGCGTATCCTTGCGGTTCAATTCTCGTACGTGGGCGTACGACGATATTATTATTATTATTATTATTATTATTATTATTATCATCATCATCGATGTTATATAATACGGGCGCGCGCGTGATCATAGTTATAATATGAGAAGCTTGACGCTGCGGATCCGTAATATTTCCCCCCTTTTATTTTTCAGCGACAAATCGTAAATTTTTTCCGTCAACTACGTCTTAAGTGCACTCGTTCGCACCTCGTGTATTTAAATGGTTACCCGACGAACCGGAAGATAGGGACTATAGGGATAAAAAAACGAAAAATAAAAGCACTTTGTCACTCTGAGAACCGTCATCGTCATCGCGTGTTTCATAATCGATGCCAAATAATATATATTTCAATATGCGTTCGTTACTATACATTATACTGCACGAGCACGAGCCATTCGGATTCCGTTTCGATCTCTCTCCATTTCTTTCTCACTCAATATCTTTCACTCTCTCTTTCTCTCTCTTTCTCCTCACTCGCAATCTATGCCCTCGCGCTACGATATAATTAGTAATTACACCGCGTTCATCATCGCTATCCACGTACGCTTATAATTCTTATAATATATATAACATGTATATACAGCTTATAGTCTTTCAAAAACATGTCAGTTGGCTATATAAAGTAGACATATTTGTGACATGATTGTGTTGGAAGAAAATTATCACTGTGAAAACGATTTGAGTCATTAAAACTTGACGGATTTGCAGTCCGTATGTTTTCTTTTTTCTCGGTTAAAAATAAGGAGCCAGAAATCCGTGCGGTGACTTTGGATTGGAACAAGCAGACGGCTAGTTTCGTAAACCGTGATTGATGCGCGCTACTCGGCAGCTGTAACACAAACTGTCACATACGATTTGTAATACTCTGTATACACATGCACACACGTGTATACACGTATACATGTAGTGTGATCGTTTTAATATGCCGCCACTGTCATGATCGCGTTTATCACCGTACATCCATTTAACAATACGCGAGCCATACTCGTATTTTACCGCCGATGATATGACTTTAACACATTTCTGTATAACAGCTAGCGGTTCTCAACCTTTTTATATTTGCGACATTTGCGTATCACCTACACAATTTCAACATTTTTACGTAAACCATCTGACCTTTTTTTTAATAATGTATACGTTTCTTTTAAATGTACAGAATTTTATTTTATTAGGAACTATACAAAAATTTCGACAACGTTTGTATTTGATACACAAAAATAAAAAAAAATTAAAAATTAAATAAACTTAAATTAAATTAAATATGTACAATTGTTATTATAATTATTATGGTTTTCATCAACGGAACGGTTATTGGTGTTGTTTTGAACGGACGATGACGTCAATATCAGCGGGCTCCATATTGGTAACTTTAAGTCTTAAATCACTATTAAATATTGCTTATTAAATAATATTTAATTGTTAGTAATGATTCATTCGAATTTTTTTTTTACATATAAAGGGAGATTTTCTTCGCGTACCACCTATGAGCTTTCCGCGCTGGTCTAAAACATATTGCGTGTCGTACACATGTATGTGATGCATAAGCTAATATGGTATATATTGTAATGTACATAAAGCATTATCTATATTATGCCGTATGTATAAATTGTGTACTTACGCCTACCGTCTCCACGATCGCATCTAAACACGCGTATAATGAGCGGTCGTGTGTTTATACGACGAGAGCGGTGGCGAGAGATTATGTACGTATTATAGGTTTCCACCGGCAGCATCATCGACGATGATTAAAAACAGAACGTTTGAAAATCTCTCCCTGCCTCTATCACTCTGTCTCTCTATTTCTCTATTTTTTCTCCACTCCTCGTTCTCTCCGCTCAAAGACCGAAATATCTGTTCTTCCTGTTTACTCATCACCTCCGTCGTAAAAAGAAAAAAAAAGAAAATAATAGGGGAAAAAGGATTTATTGCCAGCAAGTCCGTATACGTCACACATATTTATATACATATATGCGTATACGTATTATATTTACGGGCGTTCGACAGCTCGTCGTCGAAGGGATTTCCCTTGTGATTTTTATTGCGCAACCGTCATCGTCGCCTTCGCCACCGATAAAACTCAACAGGGGTAGTATACATGTATGTGTATGTGTGTGTGTGTGTGTGTGTGTGTGTGTGTGTGTGTGTGTGTGTGTGTGTGTGTGTGTGTGTGTGTGTGTGTGTGTGGTGTGTGTGTGTGTGTGTGTGCGTGCGTGCATGTTTAATATCTGGTTACTCTCGGTCGCGGCCCTGCTGGTACTACGTAAAATTTTTTTCTCCGTTTTTACAACCTTCTCCCCGGTCGTCTCGAGTGTAGACGTTGATTTCTCTCTTTCTCGCACTCGTTCTAGCTCTATCTATAAATCGACTTTCAGAGGTGTAATGTACAAAATTAAAACATCCATACGCCCGCGGTGACTTTGATTTTTATATTATCTCTTGGGGTAATGGGGTGGTCTAATTATTCCCTTTAATTCTTCGTGACCCACGTGTTATGACGCAACCCTATAACATAAACGACATGCGACTTGACAACATGCACGCGTCATTCAGTAAAAATCAAATCGCTAACAATATTACATTAATATTATAACAATGAGGAAGACGTCACGTGCAGTGGCTTATTTACAGCATATCTACTTATTTCTCGCATACAAAAATAGGGACGGGCGAAACGTTTTTCAAGAAGACCGGAACACTTCAAAGGTCAAAATAATATATCTATAACTCTTTGCTCTAATATATTTCATAAACGACTCGTATTCCAAAAATATACGTACTAACGTCTTCTACATTAAAGTACTAGACAGGGAAAATCAATCTTCTGTATATTACTACGTACGGAAACGGAATTCTGTAGGCTTCCACCGGTATAATCCTCTTGGCTCTTACTAATCTTGCGTCAATCACTCTCTCTAAAATATTTCTGTTAGATAACATGACTATATATTAGACCAGCGTTTCTCAAACTATAGGTCCCAAAAAATGTTTTGAATTACATAGATTCCAAGAAATGTATGTTCAATTATATTCACTACTTTAATAGTTTATATTAGTAACTATATACTGCTATAATGTATTATTATAGTAGTATATAGTACCAAAAATTACGACGGATTTTATAATTACAATACATAATATAGGTCGTGATAAGTCGTGTGTTTATTTTACTTAACTAACTAGTTTTTGAAAAGTAAAACCACGTGGATCGTGAACAATTTTTCAAAGGAAAATTGGATCGCGGTCATAGAAAAATTGAGAACCATTACGTCTAATACAACTGAATTATATTTTTTTTAACTGTACTATAATATTATTATAATTACATTATTGTTGCGTATTCAATAGGGAATAACTGAATTAATACACTCCGACGTAGTTCAATCAATTCCAAAACAGTGTTGGTGTGAGTGAAAAAATGTGCAACACAGCAGATAATTTTGTTATGACATCAGTCAATTTCTGATAAGGGTTATGTCAATACGAGTTCGAACACCGTAGTGCCGGTGAAGCGTACGAAGAGGACTGCAACATTAAGTGAAGAGTGACATATTTTGTGGTTTGTGTTCTGCACCTAATACCTATAATACTTTAATTTTAAAACGGACAATACGATATAATTGATTTTCCGGAACGCTGAATTACTATTTTTACGCTCGTGTGCAGTAAAACGGAGAACGCAGTGATTTTTCAAAACAGATTTAAATAATCTTCAAACAAAAAAGTCTGGACCGTCTTACCCCTACGAAAAAAAAAATATATATATTTACAAATTATTAGTTAACAAATGACTAGGCTTTTGGCGAGTTTTATGATATTATGATGATACGAAGCTGTGAATAATGGAAGGTGTACGTAAATTATTATGCGACGCGATTCGCGGTACAAACAAACAGCTGCGCGATCAAAGTCCCAAAGTTTACGTCACGCGCTCGTCCTTGTTACAATGAACAGTATACTTATACGTACATACTTTGTTGAGCTGGTTCGCCGTATGGGCACTACAGAATCGTCGGAGTCCATTATGTTAATTATTATATTATTATTTAATACATTACGTAACGTTAATATAAACTAACTAACTAACTATACATTCATACGCGTTACCCAATAACGGATTCTCCATTATTATGCATAATATCTGTGGTACATCTACTTTCTGTATACATAGTACACGATATGCGCATCATTGAACTCCCACGAGTACATGATATAATAATATAATATAATATTATATTATAGACGACAAGATTTATACGCATGCACAATGCAGTGAATATTTTAAGACATTTTCACTGGGCGAGACAAGAAAAAAATGTCCACGCGTTTAATTAAAATCGATAAAATCAGCATCAACATATTATACTATTTTATAAGCCTAAAAAAAGAAGATTTTAGTGTTGAATATACAAACCTTAGAAACTCTTTTAACCGACTAACAAGAAGTCCAAACTCATATAACGTAATATCAAGTGCAAATAGTTCATGAGTTACAAATTATCTTTTTTAATTATGATTATGTAGTCTATATCTAGTGTGATAAATAAATACAATAGGTATATATTTTAATATTCCACGAGTATATGTAAAAAATGTATAAAACATTTCAACATTTAAACGAAATTTAGATATTGCAGTGTCCTGCGACGATTGACGGAGCATGTTATTATTAATAATATTTTATCGTATGGTTACACCTTACACGGGTTTTCCATTGTAAATGTTGCCAAAAATTTGTTGTTGCCCAGAAATTCAATATACCATATTCTAGACGACAAAAAATATTTACTAGGTGACATTAAATTCGCTCAATATATTAGTTCACATATGCACTGGCACAATGTATGTACCTATGCACCAGCGGTTCCCAACCTCTTTTGTTCTACATCCCCTTTGAAGATTTTCAAGTTTCACTCCCTCTCCTCCAATTGAAAAAAAATTATCACCCATTTTTTATATACTTTACAAGTAATTGATAAATAATTGTTTAATGACACCTTCATTGCGTAGGTACACGATAACAATAACCGGTCGTTATTAATATTTAATTTTTTCCCTACATTGTAAATTACAAAATATAAAACATATAATAATAATAAAAATTTAATTTTGTGATGACCACTCGTGCCTGTCCAGATATGTTGACATGCCTCCCCCCTCAGGTTGGGAAATACCGTTCTAAGGCGAGCTTGCTCAAATCGAATGCTCCGACGTATAGTAAGTATAGTATGTACGCATCATCATAGTAGACGGATGTAGATGTACACGATTACGTTATTAATCCGAATGGAGAAAATGAATAGAAATATAATTTAAGTATGCATATTATACAGAAACGGGGTGGAAAATATGGTCTCATTACCGTATCTAATGATATTTGTATAATATATATTATATTCAAGGTGAATTTATATCATTTCACCTTGAATAATATATTATTCTCGGTTCCACGAAAATGTCCCACACGTCTTTTTTTTGTGTTGGTGCAATCTATTATTACCTTTTCCTCAAAACCTAAATGAGGAATAAAAATAAACAGCAAATACAGAACTTAAACATGGACTTTTTTCTTCTTGCATTTAAAATAGAGCTAACGCATGATCACATAATATTAATGTGCAATCTACATGGTTCATCTTTAAAAGTTTTTTTCTTTTTTTGTATAAATTCAAATAAGTATTTCGAGTTGTTTAACTCATTACTTCACAATGTGTTATTAATCAAAGTATTTAATATTACTGTTTAAAATAGTAAAAAGAAAATATCTAATTTTAGCATTTTTCCGATAGTTAATAAAGCGTGAGGTCGAAACTTCAAAACAACAGGTGTCAATTTTTCTGTCAGACAACTTTATGTTATCATGCTCCTGAGTCGGTTTTAACGATAATGGTCTCAGTCGTATCACTATAGCGACTTTATTTATTGAGTTCAATTTTTACTATGAATCGACAATCGTATAGGTTCTTGTTTTGATACAAGAGCAGATTATAATAATAATAAATTATTAATTTTCAAAAATTGTATAATTACGTCAACAATATATTTTATTTGAAGATTATTTATTGATTTCAATCCAAATATTGTCATTAGTATATTACATCACATAAACCTGGAGCTCGTATTATTTAGGTACAGAATATTGTAGCCATCGTCTAGGGACCGAGACACACATACTGTTAACGTTAAAAATGTATTATAAGTGTACATATTAAAAATTGACAATGCAGTTTATACCTTTTTTGGTAATTTAATATTAATAATTCCTAGTAAATTTCATCTCCGCCAGCAGTGCGTAACCTGTATGTAGTGAAAAAGTGAAACATAATTTTGACGGTAGCATTTACTTATGAAAGTTAGACGACTAAAACATCCAAAAGGAGCAATAAATACCAATTATATTAGTAATATTAATCATATAAATTAATATTAATACTATAATATATCCATGCCTAAAAATGTATGTTTTAATAAATTAAGTTGAAAATAGACAAATATACTGAAAATGTCGTACCTGGATGCATTTATCAACTTCCATAACATTTCCATCTCAAGTGAAAATTCGAAGGAAATATTTAGTTACAATTATATTTTCTGTTGACTGACGCATGTTTATATATTTTTTCTAAAGATGGAAAATGAATTTTATTGTCATTATTATATATAATTATGCAAAAATTAGAAATAAATATTTTCATGTTTATATATATTTTTCGTTTTATCATTCGGCGAAATGGATTTCGATAAAATGGGATTTTGGCAAAACGAGCCTACACATCTGAACATTTAAGCTGCAGTTGCACGATGACAGTAAACCACAATAATCGCTATCGTAATAGAAGCTCTCACGGAAATGTAACCGCACGATTGTGCGAACTCCGCGATAAAAACTATCAAAATTTAATTTTCACATTATCATATTTTCACGAAAGCGACTGTCGCTATTTACTGTCATCGTTTGACCGTGATTTTAGGGTGCATCGCGAACGACAATTACATATATTCGATTAAAACAGAATAATTTTAATATTGAAAATTATTTTTGGTTTTTTTCGTTCCATCAGTGTTCGGAGATAACGCACTGAAAGAAACGCGGCAAAAGCAACACGACCATTAAAAAATCTCTTTTGATTATTCCATTTCGGAAAAAATTCTAGACGATGTGTTTTATTTTTCAACCCACACCGTATTCGTTCTAACAATTTAAATCGCGTGGATTCCAAGGGCTTACATAAAATATTTTTCGAATTCTTTCACTTATTATTATTAATTATTATACAAGTATCTATATATTACAAGTACATGCAAGTGCACGTTTCTAAATTTCATTTTTACTTGCATTAAAGCATATTACAATATATTTTTAATTACTGCGCAATTTATTCATTTTACGAACAAATAATAATATAGTATAGGTCGTATAAGACGCACGCTATTTGTTTATATAAAAAAAAGATCCGTGAAACGTATATTGATTTTTTTTTTTTGCACTGAACCTTGTATTTTTCTATGAACACTTTCGTGTGGTAAAATTGCACCGACATTTTTATTTTCATCAAATCGGAAATTGAACACAGTAGGTGTTTCAGAAAGGTCATTTTTCAAATTTTCTTCGTTCATACCGTGTATAGTTTCTGGGAGGGAAAACAAAATAGAAACAGTGAATTATGTTGAATTTCCTCCAACTCATTTTGATAAATTAGGCCATTTCGTGTTTCAAAATTTGAAATGTATACAAGAATGTATTCTACATTATTGTACATTCTAAATTTTTTATCCTTTACAGTTTACAACATTCCTTTTACATTACAATTTGTCACGGATGAAATGTGTATAATATATTTTATAAGTCCATAAAATATTATGTGTACCTTGGCTGTTATTGAATTTACATTTTAAAGGTAGGTTTACACGTTCGGTTTTATTTTCGCAAACTGTCTAGCTCCAAGCATACTTGCACAAATTAAGAACAACGCAAATACGTGTCCTATAGACATTCAGATATCGGTCTACACTTGTGCCAACCTCAGTTTTATTTTCAAGTAGTTACTGAATTCACACAAGTCATTTGCGTGAATCAAATTTTTCCTCAAATATTCGTTTACACGACCAAATAATATTGGCCCAAATCAGATTTGTACAAATAAAACCGAACGTATAAACCAACCTTAATGTAAACCGCGAGAGAATTATGTTCGAAATAATTTCATTAGAATGCGATATCGTTGATTTCAAATTGAGAAATGCCCACACCCGTGTAGTCCAACTATATTATCTTACGCAGCATAAATCTAAACAGCTAAGTATGAGTGATTTTGTGGAAACTAGAAATTATATATTTAGTTCTGAAGACTGTGAAGTTTAAATATAAATTAGGGTTTAGCGTTATCGCGCCACCATCACAGAACGCTACATATACGTATACTTCACTAGTTCGTTAATTAACATAACATCTGAGTTATATCTTGCAAAAAACACGCTCCCCCTTGGCCTTCTCAACCATCTAATAATTTTTAACATGCCAATATGCATCCCGGCATTAATGCGCATTGCATAGCACAACACATCGTTCGCTCAGAATTTGGACCTGCAATACAAGCATATGATATAATACACCGACCGTTTTCTGGTTGTACTATTTCGATCCATTTACTAATAATAATAATTTTTTGGTTCAAATTTGTATAAAATAAGTTGAAATCGCGATAATTTACAAGTTATTTTGTATTTGAAAATTCATAAAATGTTTGGTATTTATACTTAAGGTTCAAAATTTTAACACAAGGTTATCCATAAGTTACTCTTCAAATAACTAAAAAAAAATTTCTACCGGACTTCTAGGAAAATTTTTTTTAAACATTACATGTTTAATTTTTATTGCTTGATTATACAATATATAAAATATAAAACCAATTTATAATTTCAGATTTTCAATCTAATAATTTTATTTCAAACGAACAGGACTACAAGCAATATTGAGCTATTGATTACCTAAGTCGGTAAATTTATCAAACATTTAAATTAAAAAGTTATAAAAAGAAACAGAATAGTTTAACTAGGTATCGTTTTTAAACGTATTTATTAATAATTAATATTTAAAATATCGTATTTTATATACTTCTGCATAGTTATATATTATGTATGTTTTTATTTTCAAGCGTATGCTAGTGGCGTAATGAAATACAACCAATCCTAATTGGGTTTTGGTAATTTCAAACTTATTACATACCTACAAACACGTGATGTATAATGTATTATAAAATATGAATTATAATATTCATACAGCAGTTTAACTAAGCGTGCTCATATCAATATATTTTTATATACGACTGCTCCAACATAGCTATAATATATTATTATCATTATAGATATAGGTGTATGAACAGTGACGCCCAAAAGGGGCTTAAGGTGCTTCAATTGAACCTGGTAAATTTTGGGGTTGTTCCCTCCTAGTAGTTTGTATGTCCTATAAATTATGATTTTCGTTTTTTTTTTTGGTTTGTGGAAAGAGGCTTAGTTTCTGGGTGTATTATAGTAAATAAAAATTTAATATTATCATTACGAGCAAATATAATACATATTATATGAAGCTATTACAATGTTTTGAAGACTAAAGTTTAAACCTACCCATTCTGTCTTCGAGTGGGTCGGTCGTGGATAGGTGGTTATTTTAAACTATTTGAACCGCATATTTCAGAAGAGATGGGCGCCACAGTGTATGAATAATAATAATAGTAGTATTTAATATTATTATAAATTAGTACAACATCGACGGTCTTATCTATATGTATCTGATTATGTACGTATTATTGCGACTATTCCAAAATGACGTGTATCGCAACAGATTTTAAGTATTTTGAGTTTTGCAAGTTTTGTTGTAAATTATAACATAAGTACATAAAATAGAATTCAATTTCGCTTACACGTTACACTTTTAAAAACTTTCCTCAACGCGTAGGTAGTACTCGTGGTGTAGAAATTTTCATTCGCAATAGTAATAATTTGTAGAATAATAATAATAAATTAAGAAAAAACACATAGTTCACTAAAAGTCCAACAAAAATGAATCGTACGATGTAAGCTCAGATTTTCACTTCATAATTAATAGTTACCAGTCTTGTGAGAACTTAAGCATTTAATACATTCTTCTGTGCTTTGTAAAATCTACCTACAGGTTATAATCTCTTACAAATTATAATATGCCAAAAAATTTCACAAGCTAAAAATTTCGTTTCAGAATTCGGTGAAAATGTTTTTTTTCAAAATATTATTTTTTGTACAATCTCTGAAGTTATTAGAGTGAATTGTGAAAAACGATTTACGATTACTCATACGGTATTCCATAAAAACATAAAAATGAATTTTTTTATAGATTTATTAAATTGATTTGCATATTTAATAAAAAAATTTTGCGTGCCTATTTTGCCTTTTTTAGCTACTACAATTTCTTAGTATTAATTATAACCTATTTGAGTGCTAGAGTTAAAATCAACATGAAAGTTATATTGCAATTTCTAATTTACAGTTTGTAGAATTAAAATATGAATTGAAGTAACACATTATAACTTTTATGTCACGATACAATAATAGCGTTATGAAATCAGATTTTATGACGGTGAAATCTACTCTTATATTATTATAATATTACTGGGTAGGTATCTATGTTATAACTTAATTAAAATACTTTATTACTAAGTATTCTGGACGTCTCATTTTATAAAAATAAAAATAAATTAACTTGAGCGTTACAGTGTAAAATTTTCAAGACGATGGTTACTTAAGGAAATGTGACAGGAAAACACGAACAATATAATTACAATATAATCCGACTGCGTTGATTGCGATGTTAGAGTTCACACTATTGCTTATTTTGTCGTCCACAGGTTGCTTAAGTCAACCTGGGGTTAGATCTCACCCCTCGGTCCCCTCAAAGACGAATAAACCATCGTCTAATGACGGTCGTAAGGTCCTATCTACGTTGGAATTAGCAATATCACATTTTAGCAGGGTTGAGTTTTTGTAAAACAACGAATATCGGATTTTCTTGGTTTTGTTTTTTTAAACTCATAGAGCACCAAAAGTGTTGGTATCTTACAAGGGCCCCCCCCCATAAAATTCTGGGCCCCTATACTAAATGTTTACCCGGGCCCTTTACAAAACTTTCAATATTAAAATTTACCTTAAATTATTAAAAATCAAGACTCATAAGCATGTTATTAATAATATTGTCTTTTTTATTTTTTCATTACAATATTAGCTAGTAGAAAAAAAAACAAGTATTTTTTAATTTATATTTAATATTTTTTTTTCAAGTTAAAATTTTATCTTACAGCCTTTAAGCTCAGTGAACTCAGTTATGATATCGTCGAAATTTATTGTTGAAGCCAACACATATATATTATATATTTATATACATCACAATTTTATTTATGAATCATAAAATGTTATTTTATAATATTATTTAATATAAAATAAGTACTCCTATTAAAATTTCAAAAATTGCAAATTATTTTCAATAATTTACCCCTTGGGGGCCTTGGTAACATATATATTATATACATATCTATATGGGTCCAATGTGTGAGTTATTTTATTATAATTATTTAATTTCACGAAACACATACAATTAAATATCGTTTCGGGACGTACACCAGCCTTTACCAGCCGTTCAGCAATTGTCCTACCGTTGCCCATGTTCGGAACTATAACTATAGTTAATAACCTAATCCGTCCATCGATAACTGGATTATATAAGCAAATGAGAGAAATAATATTATAATAATCGGACCGACGTAACAATGCGGTCTCTCTCTCTCGTTGTTAAAGAAACAAATCATCCAACTCCATTTTTCCATACGAATTATTTAAACTATTATTATGTCACAATGCGTATAACAAACATCATGAAGTGGTGCAAATATGTATTCCCGTGGCGAGACGTTTCGTCTGCAGGCAAATTGACATGGGATGTTGTTGCGGTCTGACACAATGACTATTATTATAAAAATGATATAATGATATGACGGGTACGTTTTTGCACGCGAGAGTATAGGTGTGCGCGCACATTGTTGTAAATTCATAAATTTATAATTTAGGTAAGGTGATTAACATTTCGAAGTTCACGCGTGCACCTATATACGAATGCGATATTAGCATATATGACCATCGGTATGTATGCACGAAAATTATAATGCAGCACTTCTGTACACGGGGCGTCGTCTCTCTGTTGTTATTATAATTATTTTTAATAAATTAAAATATTACGTTCTGTGAAAAAACGAAAAAACAAACATTGTTCCCTATATGCAATTAAGCCTTCAGGCTTAACACTCGCTTTTATTTTTTGATCAGGGTGTGATTTCCAACGCATTATTTGGACTTATTGCTTCCGGTTCAACTATATCTATTCTAGTATTTAGTAATGATAATATGATTAGCATAAACGTTCCTATTTATGAATTATAACTAGTTCGTGTAAACTATTGCCCAACGTGGTGGTCATAGTCATTATACTTCTTGGTATTCGTAATATTATCTTAGTCGGTAAGTTTAAGTAGAGCAACCCGGAACAGGATCATTGGAAATTTCAATAAATGTCAATCACCCGAACCCATGGCATGTAGTATATAATGATCGGATGCAATGGATACTCTGTGACTGCGATGAACAGACAAGGAATTCAAAATTTTGGATCAAATTCACTGCCTAAAATCTCCGAATAATTTCGTTGTGAATTATCAAACACCGCACGATACGAGGACAAACGATGGCGATCGATTTCAGATTTTAATGCTAAATACATAAGAAAAATAATATGTTAATGTGGGTTAAGTTAAATCAGTGTTTCCCAACCTGGGGGCGTGTAAACATTGCTAGAGAGGAACAAGCAATCATTACAAAGTTACATTTTTTTTTATTATTATGTATCTTATGTATTTTGTATTTTACAAGGTAGGGAAAAAATGAAAAATTAATTACGACCGGTTATGTGAAATTCACATAACCGGTCGTAATTAATTCAAATTGTGAACATCGTTTTACTATCGATAAAGATGCCAACAAACTGAATATAAACGGCTATCACTATTGTATAAATTATTTGTAAAGAACCTAGAATAAGAAAAAGGTGATTATTCTTTTTCAATTAATCGAAGAGGCCCGAGGTTTTTGAAAACTTTAAACGTAAAACAGAAGAGAAAGGGAACCAATGGTTTAGATTAACATGAACATAGACAATGATTATGAGGTGGGGCTCGGGTAAATTTATAGGGAATAATTATAAGATACTATTGATTACTATTGAGCAACCTACAATAGATTACAATTGGGCAACCTGTCCGTTTTATTCATTTGAATAAAAAATTATTTTTATTATTATTATTATTAAAGTATTTGCATTAAACCAGAGAGAAAAATTAAATTAAAAATGATAGCTATAAAGGCATCTTTAACATTGGTTACAATGGCTATAATTCACAAATGTGGTGTTCAGAAAAACACGTAATTAGAGGCAGTCATTATATACCCAACAGTCAGCTTAGTTAATAATATGTAATAACAGAATCAATGAAAAGGTGCTTAGGAAAATAATTTAATTTTTTTTTGATCATTTTGAACCTCAACGTCTCAGCGTCTAACCGTCGCGTTAATATATTTTATTTGTGTTTTATTAACAAAATCTATTATTTTTATCATGGGTAAAGACTTTTGTTTCTGAACAAAATAGTACGATGTTGCTTTATTATAAATTATATTAATTCATACAATTATAAAATATATCATCAAGCGTTTATCAAATTAAAATTATAGTACAAAAATAAAATCTGTTATAATGTATTTAAGGTTTAAACAATATGTTACATGAGAGATTTTTTAATTTTAAAAATCCCAAAGGTGATTTTTATATTTCCACATTTTTGTCACTCATTTTCTATTAACCTAAATAAATTTAATAACAAAAACTTAATACAGTGAATATATTAACTATAATTGTTCTAATAGAATAATGGTCAAAACTCATTGTATATAATATATTATATTATTAATAAATAATAATTATTACACCGATAGTCAACATTTGACGAATAAATATAGACAAAAGTTATGCACCCGAACAACTTTTAATTCGTAATCTATAAAAATTTTAAATAAATGAAATATATTTGTTTGATACAAATTTGCAACCCTGAGCCTGAGGCCAACATCCGGTACTGTGTATATGTTTAAACCCGACTTTTATCGTAGTTGTTCTATCTCGTCACCGGCTTTACCATTACGACGAAAATTGTTGAATAGCGGTTTTAGGTATTTTATGAGTCCGTTTCGTATACAACACGTTTTGTATTAGTCGTTATTATAAGCTACACCGAGGCGATTTTATTCGTAAACTACAATCACTATAATGACCGTAATAATTTATCATCGCGCTTAGGTTTTTTGTTCAATTCGATTTGTTTACATTTATACCGCAGTAGTGATGTAAAAAAATGGTGTTGGGAACAGAATAAAAGTACAAAAAAAAAAAAAGGATTAATTATATCGTATACGAGTACCATATTGTTGTATTTACATTATACATATATAGCGCGGTATCGCGCACTGTTCGCGGGCCTGAAAGCGATGCTATTATTACCGTATTTTTTCCTTTTTTTTTTTCATTCCAGAATCGGAAAAAACGGGTAAAACCGCGGGTCACCGATCGCATAACCCGTGCATATTAAAAGTCGGCGTGATGGCTGCAGGAAAACGCACCGCAGCAGCAGGTCTCGCGGCTTCGACCGTAATTACGATCCGAATATCGGAATATAATTAGCCTACGGGGACAAGGATTATAATACTATAATAAAAAGAATTTCTTTATTTTCGGAGATTAAAAAAAAAAACTCCATTTTTCGTCATAATATAATTAATTATAAATGGTTCATATGTATGTATAATATTATTTGGTTTTACAAATGTATAAATTGATAAACAAATAGTAACTATAAATACTATACTATAACAAGGGTAGTATTTATTTAAATGGTAACAGTTACTGTATATTAATGGCAGCAACAACAATAACAATATTAATAATAATGAGAATAATATATTAAATATGTATTGAAATAAATTATTTAACTGTTTTTAATTCAGTTTAAATTGCAATAGATTTTTACAGTTAATAATATCAATATTTATGCTATTTCTCATGGACATTAGAATCATAGAAGGATAGAGATTAAGTTATATTTTTATGTGTTTTCAGTATGAATTATAGTTTTTGTTCTAGTACTAACTGAGAGAACTTTAAATTGAAGTTTGTTAAGATCTGGAAAGTCTATGTTGTTACTATTAAGTAATAAGATTATATAAAAATATAAGAATGTTAATTTTTCTTCTTAGTGAATTAATTTCAATCAGACTTGAAAATTTTATCATAACCTGAGTGGAAAAGTCTCTGAAAGTTACATTTGAATGATGAATAACGTAGACAATTATTTAGGTTTGACTCTAAATTGATGGTTCTCGAAGAAAGAATCGTTGTACCAGATTAGAGTATAGCATATTCAAGACGAGATCGTACTAAAGAGAGATACCCAGATACCTATACAGTTTTTAAGACATCCGCACATCGAAATTCAAAACAGCTTCTTTTCGGGAAATATAAATTTGATAATCATACATCAGAGTAAGTGATCTCATCCTACAAAAAAAAATCAGAAAAACCAAGTAAGTATTCTCAAACAAAAAAAAAAAAATTAGCCCAAAATTGCCGCAATGCCGCCCTAGGCAACATGTCTACTTCGCCTGAAGCTAAATCCGCCACTGGCGCTCATATTATGTCCTACGAATTTTGGCGCAAACGATTTAGTGACACGATTATGTCATCATTTTTGCAATTTTAGCGCTCATGCCATAGCCGTCATACTACCGGTCGTCTCTGCCGCGAGTTGCACATTTCGTTTACGCACAAAGATTGAGGTGGCGCGCGCGTGATGACGTCAATTCTCGCGGTCCGGACGCCATGGAAACGGGCATATGTCGTTCGCGCGTGACGTCAACCGTGTTCCGGTGGGATTGGTGAGGGGGGACGCGTTACATTCGGGTACGTCGAGTGGCGGCGTGCAGGTCGGCGCGCGCGGGCCCGAGACGGCGGCACACCGGTCAAACCCGTGTAGATACTACCGTACGGTTTATTTGGTTTTTCATTTTTTTTACATTTTAGAATCGAGGTGTGGGGTACCAACGTCGGTCACTTCACGGCAATTCTCTTCAACGTATGTGCAAAAATTTTTGCCATTCATGAACTCGTATTTAGAAAATGTTCACTACACGATTAAATTCATCAAATAATAAATCATCTTCATCTAATTTCCATTCGATATTATTTTTGGTATTTTCTATCAAAAAAAAGTGTTTAGGTACTTTTTACGTCGGTTGTTGAGGACAGAGTATAAAGCAGATTATTATTGATGATAATTTTATCAATATTAATCGCTAAAATCACTTTGTTTAGATCGGAGAAAAAAATCAAAAAAAAATCTTTGAGGCCCACCAATAGCTAGTGGCTAGAATCTATTGAAAAGCAGTGGATATTTGGGCCCCGATGACAAAGTAAATCTGGGGCCCTATAATTGCTTAAGTATTTATTTGTCATTTCTTTTTTTATGCTGACACAATTTTTATTTTATTATCAGGGAAATAATACTTTGCACTTACATGAATTATGGTTATATTATTTTATAATAATTTAATAATATCAAAATTACAAAAGTTATCCAGAAAGAATTTTTATGATATCTATAGATATATCCATCTATATATATATATATATATATATATACAAATATTAATAATATTTATGGAAAGTATAGGAAATAAATATTGACCTCCGTCCTCCGCCACTACAAACTAATATGATATCATCGTCGATCGGACTGGTCGCTGGTATTCTCAGAATATTAACAGTATTTATTCAAAATATTATAATTATAATAATAATAATCTTTATTACGGAAATAAAATTCCAATTTACATAATATATAAACAATAAATTGCATACAAAAAAAGAACGGGTGGGCCTCGCTTTGCTGTACAGTTGGGGGTGGAGTGTACCTCGTTTATAGGATAGGTCATTATTACAATGGATTTGTTAAATTTGAATGTAATGATAGATATCATTGTATACG